>PITA01017683.1:0-42587 GCA_004023965.1 Spilogale gracilis | reverse complement strand
CAGAGGAGGTCAGGAGAAAACAGACTCCTCTGTGTGGTTAAGGAAGAGAGTCTGACCATGGACAGATGGAGGCCCTGGGTTACGGAGGAGCATTTCCTGTCTGCAGACGGGCAGAGGGCCAATTCTTCGATGAGCTGGAAACAGGAACCAGCAGGGGGTGGTCAGCATAACCCTTTCTCTCTGTGGGTTTTGGGTCACGGACTGAAGGAGCATGTTATGTCAGCGATCCCGAGAGCTTGTTTATGTGCCTATGTGCTGCGCTTTCTTTTTCTTTTTCTGTTTCCCCTTGTAATCCCCAAGGGTCCTCATCCCCCAGAGGTGACCTGCAGACACATCCGGGCATCCCTCAGCGAGGAGCCAGTGCTCAGGGCTGTGGTCCTCTTGGCCAGGCATGTGGTAAGGTAGCTTTAGCTCAGGAGTGAGTCCTCGAAGGCACACGTTGAAGGAGAAGGAGAGGCGGCAGGGCAGGGACCGTGCCTTCTCTATCCTTTGCTCTAAGCAGCGACCGCTCGTCCAGTCAGCACCCTTCACTGAGCGACTTAACAGGCACCAAGCTGGGCTCTCAGATGCCAGGCAGGCAACAACTGAGCGTTGGAGCAGGGAGGTGTGCTTGCCCCGAGATGTCCCTCGTGTGTTTCCTCCTTGAATCCTTACGACCTATGGCGTGGGTGGTACTGTCTGCAGGACAGGCGGTTCAGAGGAGTGCACGCGGGGCCTAACAGAGTCCGACTCTGCTCCAGAAGACCCTTTGGGGGAGCATAACCAGCCAGCAGGCGCGGTGGGACTATGGAGGGCACTGGGCGCCGTCAGCACTCCCGGGCCCTCCTGGGCCTACGCGCTGTGTGCCCTTTCTCAGCCAGCCTGGGTGCTCCCCTGCGCCCGAGTGTCTGCGGGAGTCCAATACGCGGGATCCCGCTTGCCCACCTGAGCTCCAAACAAACGGAGACACGTTCCCATTATTTAAAAAGGACCAAGGCGGGACATGCAGCCTGCCGACTGGACTCCCAGGCTCGGGAGACCTCTCCACCCAGTCCTGGGCACAAAACGGCTCCTGTTCAGTAAGACTTCCTTCTTGGATAAGCAGAGGACTGCTCTCCGCACAGGACACACGCAGGGGCGAGGGCAGATCCCACGCCGCTGGCAGAGTGGACCTAGGGGCCAAGAGGCCAAAGTGTCACAGCTCCAGGGACCTGGCAGCAATGCGCCGGGGCGAAGAACAGCCACCTGTCCTAATGCTCCTTCCAGGATAGCTTACCCAGAGAGAAGGGGCGAGAGAGGTGCCCTCCCCACTCTGCTGTCTGTGTTATGACTTCGTGCTCACGTGTCTGTCCCGGAGGGCTTGCACTCTGAGCGAATGTCCTAGGTCCATTCATTGACACAGTCAGGACGGGCCGTGATAAGACCTAGTGCCCAAAGTTCTCAAGGAAGAAAAACTACAATAGGTAAATAAAAGCTGCAGAGGCAATCGGCCGCTGATTCTGTTTATCCAGATGAGCCTGGCGGAGGGACTGAGGGTGTGTGTGCCAGTGGCCATGTTCAGAGCACGTGTATGTGCTAGTGATGAACTACAGACGTGTTGCTGCCCGTGGATCAAGCCAGCACTTAACAGGGGGCCCTCCCCTTCCCTGCAGAGAATACCACTCAGAGTCTGATCAGAGGAGCGGCCGCAGCACCTGGGAGATTGCTACAAATGCAGGTTCTCGAACTTTGGCGCCGACCTGCTGAGTCAAGATTCCTGAGGGTGGTATCCAGGCTTTTGCACTTTAACAAGGGCTCTAGGGTAATTAGGCGGGTCCCGTTGGAAAAACTGTTGCCACACGCCTCCTTCTCCAGTCTAGGAAAAACAGATTTGCACAGCCAGAGAAGACCACAGGCAGAGCTCACATCTCTTGTGAGGTGCTGTTTTAAACACTGGAAGTGTATGATCTCCTTGGTTTCTTGCAGTAATCCAGGAGAATGATTACTCTGTTCAAATTCTTCCAGATGAGCATAGACAGAGGCCCTGCAGGAGTAGGACGAGGTGTGTGAGGCCCTTTCCTTGGGAGAGAAATTAAGAAGGGCACCCAAAAAACTCAGTAATCAACATGAGTAATATTTTAATGTACTTTTTTTTTAGAATCAAAATTAATGCTGATAAATTCATGATGAGCAGAACGGGCAGAATGGTTACAATAGTTTGCCACGATGATAGGGTTCCTAAGCAGTAGAATAAAGACTTGAACCAGGGAGGTTAGCTCCAGAGACCACATGTTCAGCCCCCAATGCTGTGGACCTCTTATCAGCCAATACCACAGCCTTTCGAGGGGGCAAGGAAAAGCCCAGGCCTAGGAGCAAGCATCACTTGTTCCAAAGGGATGCCTTCTTCTTCTGAACTCATTGAGACCTCATGCAAAAGAACAACAAAGACAACATATCTAAAAACAGAAGCAGAACATTCACATGGGACCTAAATTTCACAGCTTGGCCGTCCATGAACTTAGGTACACATGAGGAAGATTTCTAAAGCTTTCCCGATTTTCCTCCTGCTGGGAGAATCAGTGGGTACGCCTACCCTGCATTCTGGCAGTAGGAACGTGATAATTAAAATCACTTAATATAACGGCAGTGCCCTTCTTGGTCCCTCCACGTTTGAGAGCTAGCTTGAGTGTTTCTCTTACCTCCAAGCTGTGAGATCCTGGCAGGCAGGCAAGCTGCTTGTCTGGAGGGCTTGTCATTGAGATCTGGTCACCTAGAATGCCCCAACATGTTCGAGCTGCATTGTTAAACCACATTGGTATTCTCCCAGCAAAACTGTTCTCCTTCTTGTAGCAAATCAGCATTCTGTGAACATGATAGTTCCCAGCCTGGAAACATTGCATGTTTCTGCTGCTCCCGCCATGATTCTTCCTTGCTTTATATAAATTGACCCTAAGGAATATTTCCGGTAAATGTGTTCATCATATGTCAGGAGACTGAAACACAGTTACAGATTTTGCGTATGTTGAAGAAAGCATCAAGGGGCTTAAGGCTAGCTCCTACTTTCTCTCTTTCTAGTTGGGAGTGAGGAGAGGATGTGTTTTATACACCTAGAATTTTTGCTGGCCACATACCCTGTGACATTTAAGGTAAGTGAGAGTTAAAAAGTTCAACACTTACTCATTTGGACAGAACTTCCGATAGCTCATCAGTTTCTCTGTCGGCTGTATTTTTTGTAGCTATCATATTATGAATCAGTAAGTTATTTCTCAGAATTTCACCCCAGTGGAGGACATTTTTTTTTTTTTTTTTTTGGTGACAAAGTAAGTGCTGACAGCAGTAGGTCCTCCCTCTTTTTCACGTTTTGAGTGCCTACATTTTCTTTCATTAATTTATGGATCCTACAAATACGTATTGAGCACCTATTAACTAGAGTCATGAGGCACAGTTACATTGGGAAGCTGCGGTCTGTGCCCTCCAGGGGTTTTTAGTCTCCCAACAGTTGGGGAATGTAAGCGTCAGGAGTCCACTGCGAGGTGGGACACAGGAAGAAGAAGTAGTGTAAATGCCTTGGACTCTCAGAGATGAGAGAGAACACCTGGGAAGAAGTGAAGGAAGCTGAGTTTCAGCGAGGCCACGGATCAGAAGGACAACGATAAGGCGAAGTGCTCCGAGGGAGGCCAGCGAGGGCAGGGGGATGAGGAAGGATGGAGGGAGTATGTTCTAGAAGAAGCAAGTGTCCCGTTAAAGGTTAGGAAGGAAGTAGAAATTAGATGAGGAATTTTGAACTATGTTCAGGAGGCACAAGGGAGCCAGTGAAGGTTTTGTTTCTCAGCAGTGATGGGACAGAAGTAGAGCAATGCTGTTGAGCGGTGCTTTCTGTATTTCAGCGTGCATTCATATCCCCAAGGGATTTTGATAGAATGCAGGTTAGTTGTCGGGAGGGGCTTGAGGGCCTGCATTTCTGAGAAATTCCCAGGTGAAGCCAGTGCTGCTGGCTTTTAAAGCAGGCTTTTAGTGGGGAGGCTTTAGAAGTAGGTTGTGATGGGAGATGAAGCGGAGTGGAGGACGCCTGGACAGTGTGAGACGGGCTTACTACAGTGGCCTCACCAGGGGGAAAGCACATCTGAACGAGAGAGGAGGGACATCTGATGGAAGTCAAATTTGTGGGGCTTCAAAGCTACCTTATGTAGATGGAGGGACAGTGCGATCCCTCATGTACCATCCGAGCACCCCCAGACTGTGGGGATGGGTGCTGTAACACATCCCTTCCCTCACGCTTTGTACCTTACTCATTCCCAACTACCTGCAAAGAGTCAGCAAGCTGTCCATCTGGGCCTGGGTCATTTTGCTGAATCTGAAAGAGATGGTATCATCTCCCTCCATCCCCTCACCAGGCTAGTTCCTACAGAACTCAAAGGACTCAAGTTAGGTATCACCTCTTCCTCAAGCTTGGTGCCCTACACCACCTCCTGTTCCCAAGCTGGAGTAGGTATCCCTCTGGCTTCCCATGACATCCTGTGAGGTCTCATATCACAGCACCGTGTGCTCAGATTACAATCCTATCATTGACTCTGTGTCTCTGAGAGCAAGGGTTATCTGTTTTAGCTTGGTGACCCCAACCTTCCAACCCAGAAGAGACCCAGTCGGTGTTGGATGAGTGAATGGGTGAGTCATGAGGAAGAGCAAAGCTTGTCTAGCCGTGGTGGCAACGGCTTTCGCTTTTGTCATTGTTGGTAAGATAGCAAACTAGGAAGGACGTTTGTAGACATTGAATTTAACTTAGCAAACCAAGTACATGGTAGCTTCGAGGTGCAGCATGTCCAGGTAAAGCTGTCCAACAAGTAGTCAGAAATCTCAAAATACAGCCAAGAAGATGATTCTGAACTGGCTACGATGGCTTGGGAGTCACTTGTGCAGAGGTGACAGTCAGGAACTGTAGAGGACCAAATAAAGGCAGAGGGGGGCTAGAGAGCCAGTCAGTCGCAAGGGGAGACAAAGGGAGAGAGACAGTGAACAGAGAAATGGAGACAGAATGAGACAGGGGTGGACAGAGACAGATTGAAGGCAACAACTTTATCCTCCACTTTTGAAAGCCTTCCTTTTGTTAGAGCCAACATGAGGCCCACACGGCGTAGGTTGCCTGTCTCGACACAGGGGCAGTGTTAACATGGGCAAATTTTAGGAGCCCACAAGAGGGAGAGTTTAAAAGGGAAGAGGTCTGAGATGCTTAGCCGTAAGAGTTAGGCCTACGTGTGAAGTCAGGATTCAAAAACTGACTTCATATCCATGCTACACATGTGCTTTATGCCTTTCTAGCTTTCTGCCTGCTCAGAATCCTGTTCCCCACAGCGTAGATGACCTTATAGCTTGTCCCCAGATCTCTGTACCTTACTGTCTAAATCACGTGATGAGATAATCTCACACACACACGCGCGCACACACACACACACACACACACACACACACACACACTCGTGCGCGCGTGCGCGTTCTGTCTTCCTGTCAGGTAGCCTGTGTGCATTTAAGAATTATAAAACTTTTCAAGCTAGAAGGCCATTTACCTCCCCGCAGATATGACCCCCAGCATCTTGTCCTAAGCAGTACATCAAAGAGAGAGAAAGCCCAACACAGGCTGGTGGACACCCCTCAAATCATAGTATGGGTCAGCACCTACAAGGCCTTGAGAAGAATGATCGCAGCCTGACCTTTTTTTTCCTTGTTGCTCAAAGCAGCATTTTAACAGACTTCTATTGTGTGTGTACGTGGTTTTTTTTTTTTCCATTCAGTTCACTTCGAGGGTGACATTTTGCCCTCAGCTTCATATGCATAGTTGCTCTTAGAGACGTTCAGAGCTACATTCCTGACAAAATCAGACCTTCTGTTTTATCTGAAGCAACCTCCAAAGGAAATCATTGGGTCTAAATGAACAGAACAATATTTTATGGCCATGGGAGACAGGCAGACAAAACCCAATAAAACTGAAGAAAGAACGAGACATGGCAATGATTTGTTTTTCATAATTACTTATTCAGAGCAGAAAGGAACAGGGGAAGAAGGTTCCTTTTAACATGTCTCAACGTGACGGATGAGGTGTGCTCATCATGTGTGTGCAGGGAAGATGAATGTGGGGCAGTCTTGTTAAAGGAGACGGTGCACACTGGGCGGAGATGTATTTCTATCTGCAACACTGGAGATAAACACCGGGCGTTTTACTCCTCGTTTTCATTACGCTGAAAGCCCCTTGCTGTTCTCGCAGAGTGGCAGGTGATGTGACTAGCATGCATCAGACCTCCCTTTTCTGTGTCCTGTAGCAAAAACAATCCCCTTTTCAAGACACAAAATAGGACTGCCCCAAATGCATATTTCCCTCCTAACAATACTCCCCAAATGTGTATGTGATAGATTTGGAAATCATCCTGGAGTGCCAGAAAGCTGCATCATTCCCGGGGTCGTTTTCCCCCTCCTTGTAACTCAGTCACATCATTTTCTTTGGTGCAAAATTTGCTCAAGGAGAGTCCCAGCCAAAACTCAAGAGAGAGAAAGAAAGACGGAAAGTTTTAGCTATCTTGGCTAAAGTTTTAGCTTTCTTCACTTATGTGCAAAGCATAAACAAACTTTTTCTACCTAAAACATGCAGCCTTTGCTCACGGAAGAGTTGAAGCCAATAGATTCTGACTTGAGCTGTAGAAGCAGTAAATTAGATCTGTGGTTAAACACAAAAAACAAACAATATAATTTTTTTTACATATCTGAGTAAAGGAGGGTTTGATGCATTCATGAATCACTTCCTAAGACTATTATCAATTCAAGGATAAAGATTTTTTTAAAAAATGGTAAGTGCAGGAAATGTGAGAGTAAGGATTATGGCCAAAGACTTTCATGCCTCCAAGTTATAGTCATGTGAGGACCTAGCTTGTGTCATAAGCCATGTGAATATACAAACTAAACTCTGAGATTGGGGGTATCTGGAGAGTGTAGTCCACATCGCTCAATTTGATAGGAAAGGAAATATTGACCAGAAAGTTTAGCCATATGCCATATATATTATCCTTCCTTTGTACTAGCAATTACTAAGTTCTTTAAAACTCTTTAAATGTCTTTTTCAAAATTCTCCCCATTTTTAAAGATTTTATTTATTTATTTTAGAGAGAGGGAGAGAGTATAAGCCTGATGGGGGGTGGGGGGGACAGAGCGGAGAATCTCTTTATTTTTTTTGATGATTTTATTTATGCATTTGAGAGAGAGAGAGCAAGAGAGGGGCGAGGGTCAGAGGGAGAAGCAGCCGCCCCCCAGCAGGGAACCCGATGCGGGACTTGATCCTGGGACTCCGGAGATCACGCCCTGAGCAGAAGGCAGACCCTTAACTAACTGAGCCCCCCAGGGGGCCCTATTCTGTACCTTTAATGAGGGAGTTTTGCCATTAACTCCCACATGTGTATCCTACAAATGGGTCTTGAAGAAAGAAAGAAAGAGAGGACGTGACCCCTCCCGTGAAGTGACTCCGTGGACCCCAAGGTCATGACCCTCAGGAACCGCGCGGCTGTCCATTCCGAGCAGAGCCTGTGCCCAGACGGGAGGATCGCCTGCGCCACTTCTCAAGCTCCCGCCTTGATAGCTCGGGCTGCGGACTGCGTCTGTTAGCCTGTAAAGACTCTCAGAAAAAAATCGGTGACGGACAACATTGCCAAAGTGGAGCTGCCTGTTTCTTACACACACGAGTGGGGGGCTGGTGACTGGAGGGAGTCCTCCCTGCAGCATTTGAGGGCCCCTGGGGTACGACACGGTTCTCTATAAAAGCTGGGTGCTGTTTACTGAGTACCTGCTTCAGGACGGGTTTTCGCGTGAGGTGCTTTATATGTGCGTCTCGTCTGATCTTCAGAGTAGCCCCACAACGTGCGGTTGTGCCCACCCCATGGCTGAAGGCACGAGGGGGCCGGGGTGCCACGGCTGTCAGGTGAGGCCACAGATCTGGCCCCAGCCCTGTGTGACTGCAGGACCCGTGGTCGGGCGTCAGTTCTGCCTCCCAGAGCCGCCGCCGATAGCGGTGCTGAATCCCGTTCTTGCCGGTGATTTTAACTCTGAGCCACGAGTAAGAAAGGAGAAAGCAAGCGACACCGGCCCGGAGAATGGGTTCCCATCTCCTCTCGGCAGAAGCGACCACCAGATCCCATGTCCCATGCGGAGATTCCCCAGAGATGAAAGGGGAAGCTTCTGCAAGCAGTGACTAGGAAGTTGCACCCCGATGGTGCTCCTGCATGAGACACCCCCCCCATGGCGCCCTGCAGACGCGGAGCTTTTCCTTCATGCCCGGTGTGTGTGTGTGTGTGTGTGTGTGTGTGGGACCGCTCTCACTGCAGTCCCTCACATTTATATGTGAACACACAATTATGGAAAAGCCCTCCCACAGCGTGATTTTGTCAGGCCAGTTACTTTTATAAACCAGGAGACTGAGCCTTAACAAGCGAAAGGTGAGGGCAGGTGCAGCTCGTGCGTGGAGGGGACAGAAGCAGAACGCACAGCTCTTAACTCCCACACCAGCGTTCCTCCCACTCGGGCCTGGCAGCTGAGAATTCCCAGCCTTATCATGCGCTTCTCATCTTTTCCCTGAAAAATCACAAGGCAGCGGGATGTTATCTGGCCTAGTGCTGTAAATATTTTAGCATTTAAATGAGGAGGAGAAATGAAGAGAGAATGTTCTGTAGATTTTTTTGCAGAGATAAAGTTCTTGGTCTCCATCCAGAGACCTTCAGCATTTAATAAGACTGTTGTCCACAAGTTGGTACGGGGTTTAGCAACGAGCCGGTAGCTGGGTGGCCGTCCCAGTCTCCCTCGGGGTCCCAGGGGGAAAGAGGGAGCAAGGCTTGGTGCTGCGTCCTGGCTCCAAGGGAAGCCGGTCCCCCCTCTCGGCCTCAAGCTTTACTGGCTTTCAGACGCGCATAATAATTCTTGTTTTGCCCATCTTGCAGAGCTGTTTTCGAGACTCCAGTGAGGCAATATATTGAAAATTCCTTGAAAGCCATTCGCATTACATGCCGTGCAAACGTAAGGGATTATTATTAATATTATTAATGGATCACAGATTCCATAGCACTGAGAAAACAGTGGAATTAAAAGAATGTAGTACTCTGGGAGTTTGTTAGGGCGGCCTTCACTCTAAGTTATATTGGCTTTCCTCAGTCCTTCTCTCAAGTCAGAAATGGGGGAAATGTTTACACTAAAGGCTTGTATGGGAATAAAATGAAATGTCAGTGAAGGACCGACAGCGGTCCTTGGTATATGTCTGGTCCCTTTTCCAGAACTTTCTAGGTCAGAGAGCCTGTCCAATGACCCCGAAGAGGATCGCAAGGGTTCTTCTTATTTGTTACTATTTCTGTCCTTCTAGGTTTACTCCACTTCCTGTAAGTCCATAGTAACAGTAGAACTATTCATCAGAGAGCAAGCCCGTGGCTCCCTCGCTCCAAAGGTCAGCTACATGGGGGTTGTGGCACAGATATTTGGGGAATCACTTAGTGATTTAGGGCCCAATATCAATAGGACTAGGCTGATGGATTTACTTCCTCCATAGAACCCACTGCCGCCACTTTACTGGTCCTGGCCTATTCTCCCAGCTTCCTTCCCTCCCCGTGCTGGACTTTACTGGTCCTGGCCTATCCTCCCAGCTTCCTTCCCTCCCCGTGCTGGACTTTACTGGTCCTGGCCTATATTCCCAGCTTCCTTCCCCTCCCCGTGCTGGACTTTACTGGAACACTTGCCCAGAACTAAGCATGCCAGCCAGCCCTGAAACATAAACACAGGTTCTCTTTTTTTCTCAGTAAGCATCCTTCTTGACCATGTTATGAGGATTCCTCTCCAGCCCTATATGTTTTAGGTCTCAGGAAGCCTTCATTATGGTTCCTCAGTCTCTTTACCTGGTCAGTGAGAAGCCCTATCCATTAGGCTGCAGAACTGAGAAGAGAACTGAGCTCTGAATGGAAAGCCCAATGCTCCTATCTTCCCGTCACACCTTCTGCTCTGAAATTAGGAGACCCTCCCAAGCCCATCATTCCATGCTGTCCTGTTCCTTCACTCCCCCCAGCCCTCCCAAGGGAGAACGTTAGGATGATATTCAGGACCATGGCACTAACGTCTTCCAACACTGCAGGAAGGTGTCTGAAATAAAGTGTGTAATTATGGTAGGGAAAGCTACGTCTGATTCCAAACAAACCTCATGACCCCTGGCTATAATCAGAAAGCAAGACTTCCAGCATACATTTTCCCTTGAAAGCCTGTTAGAGTGAGGCCCCTGCTCCTTGAGGGGGGCTCCCAGAGGCAGAGACCGTGATGATGGTGCCAGGTCGGGGCCCTCTTCCCAAGTCCAAAGAGACTGTCTGTTATCTGTCATAGAATCTACCGGCATAAAATATGAGCCAGGAACCAATGTTTGGGGTTTGGGATAAACGTTTTCGGATTTATTTGTCCCCCAACAGGCACAGATTAGAAACAAGGAAAGAAAGTTAGAGACACCCACAGAAACCCACAGACCAGGGTGTGCAAAAGTAAAAACCGTCTCTTCAATGCCTGCTGAGCCTAAATGAGAAACCCTTGCAGCTTTGGATAAAATTAGACATTGTTTTGAATAATCTCGCAGGTCCCTGCAATTTACAACCCACAATAATAGGAGTAGAAGTGAGGTGGCCAAGGGCTCTGAGGCTTTCCTATTTCGAGGACTGTCCCTGTGAATCCTCTCGAAACTGTGAGTTTCCCCCACTGCCCTTGGAGGGCTTTTGTAATTAGGCGTATTTAGCGGGACCATGTTATAGGGCTCCAGGAAGAATCCCATTTGTCAGCAGTTTAAACTTTGCTAAATAAAGGCTTATTGGCAAACAGGAGGACACTCCGATAATGACCCAGCTTTAGAAAACACACACCCTGCTGTGTTGTATTCAAGCCACAGTTCTATTGAAATAAAAAAGAGAGACAATGCCTGCTTTCAGACACTAGAAATCCTTTGTATTCCAATAAAAGTCTAAATTAATGTTTTAAAAGGTTATTGCTATTTTTTCCCACTTAGCTGGCATCGTTTATAAGTCTTATTTAGACAAGGTCCTACGTTATTTTACTATTTCTTTTTGCACAAAAGCTAGTATTTGATGGCGTTAGATCATCAGCTTCTGGCTTTCATTAGACAAACCTGAAATACCCTATTATTAAGATTAAACAAAAAAATAGTTGTTTTCTTATTCCGAAACCTATTATTTTGAGGCTACTCTGACCAAAGGAAAATAAATCAGCTTTGCAAAACCTGACAGAGGGATCCTTCGAGAGGAGCAGTGCTGCGTTCGGTCGCCTTTGTATATGTAGTCCCTTCCTGGCACCAAGCGTGGCAAAGAGGGATAATTTAATTATTCGACGTTTGCAACACTTTCTTTATTATGAAAGGGCTTTCAGAGTGCAAAATGTCTGGCAACACACTGTTCACCTAGGTAATTCCTTCAGTATCCTGGGGCGGTGTTCCCGAGAATCCACAATAAAACGCCACTCAGACCCAAGGGTTAGAAGGTCCTCCATTTCCGTCTCTCGTACTTAGCCTGGTGTTTACTCAGCAGCAGTCACAGTCTGAGCCATCCACAAAGTGAGGGGTAGCCACAGAAGCCCAACGGGAAAAAGAAGTCAAGCTAGGCAGTCACGGATCAGTACTAACCATTCTACCCATTTAAACGGGAACTCTTGCCCCCTCTCACTTCTCCCTAATAGATCAGAAATCTTCTAATAGATCAGCCGTGTCCTATGGACTCTTCCTCCTTATTCTTACTGGTCCATCAGCCCTTAACTTAGAAGCCATCTCTCCAGGACACCTACCCCAGCCTACCAAAGAGAAGCGAGGCGCCTCTCCCATGTGCTTGCAAACGGCAAGAACCCTAAGCCCACCGGATTGCGTTCATCTCTTGGACTTGTTGACTTCTTACGCTGGACTCTGAGCAGCATGATGTAACGGACCGGAGGTGACCATCTTTCCATCCGCGGCAGCAAGCGCACCGCATGCCACATCCTAGGGTTTCATAGATGCTGGCTAAAGTAGCATCTCCTCACCTTAGCTTTCTGGGTTGTCCCATTGCCTTCGTTCACCACTTTCCCCCAGCCCTCCTGAGATTGCCATCGTGATGGCTGGCTCTTGCCAGTGCCCAGGCGGTGGCCCCATGGGGGATGTTGGCCGGAGGACCGGCGCTGCTGCTGTGCCCGCTGACCTTGGCATGAAGACTGCCCGTGCCTCCTGTTGCTAGAGCCCCCCCACTGATGCACAAGGCCCTGATCCTGGTGATGCAGCATTCTGTCCTTTTGCTTATTTATTCCCCGTGTCTTTGTACCACGACCCTCATTTCTTTAATTTAAATTCAATGAGCCAACATAGACTACATCATTCATCTCAGATATAGTGTTCGGTAGTGCTCATTACATCAGGTGCCCTCCTAATGCCTGTCTCCCACTTACCCCATCCCTCCACTCACTGCCCCTCCAGGAACCCTGAGTTTGTTTCCTGTAGTTAAGAGTCTTTCTCCCTCTCTGATGACCTGTTTTTCCTCTCTTCCCCTAGGATCATCTGTTTATTGTTTCTTATATTCCGTACATGAGTGAGACAGTATGATAATCACCTTTCTCCGACAGACTTATTTCAGTCAGCATAATACCTCCAGTTCCATCCGCATTGATGTAGATGCGCCCTTTATTGATGGCTGAGTAACATTCCATCGTATATATGCCACATCTTTATCCTTTCATCTGTCGATGGACATCTGGGCTCTTTCCACAGTTCGGCTACTGTGGACACTGCTGCTAGAAACATTGGGGTAAATACCCAGTAGTGCAATTCCTGGATCGTAGGGTAGCTCTATTTTTAACTTCTTGAGGAAACTCCATCCTGTTTTCCAGAGTGGCTATATCAGCCTGCATTATATAACCCCTATTTCTAGAACATTGTAGGCACGGTCCTCAGGTGGCAGTGGGAGGTCTGAGGGCTGGACGTCTGAGGGCTGGAGGTCTGCTCTGCTCAGAATCACCCTTCCTCTGTCAGTGGCTCAGATTCATGTATGCTGCTTCTCATCCCTGATAATGAGTTTTTTCTCAGGGTATCTTTGGCTCCTCATTTAAATGGACCTTAGTGGGATTCCCCTTCCCTGTGTCCATTTGCTACACCCAAATATATCAGCTCTGGGGTGAAGCACAATGGCAGCCTCTGCTACTCTAAAAACCTGTCTGTCGGTAAGCAAACGTTTGCTCCCTTGCATTTCATGGTAAGGGCTCTGGTGTGATATCCAGATGGAACACAGGGCATGCAGCTAGATTTGAACAACTGATGAGCAAAGAATATTTTCTTTTAATACAAGTATGTCCCAAATATTGCACGGGACATTCTTGTATTAAAGAAATTCTTGGGGCGCCTAGGCTGGGTGGCTCAGTTGGTTAAGTGACTGCCTTCGGCTCAGGTCATGGTCCCAGAGACCCGGGATCGAGTCCCACATCGGGCTTCCTGCTCGGTGGGAAGCCTGCTTCTCCCTCTCTCCCTCCCCCTGCTTGTGTTCCCTCTCTGGCTGTGTTTCTGTCAAATAAATAAAAGTAAATAAATAAATAAATGAATGAATGAATAAATAAATAAATAAATAAATATAAAGAAGTGCTTCACTTCAGCCCCAAACAAAACACGTCACCAGAAATGGTAATGACATTGTCCTGTTATCCTTACCCTCACGTACCTAAGCTTATTGTAAGTCTTTGAGTATTTAATAGCTAATTTATATGTTGATAAAAACATAAATTGTCAACAGTATGGTGAAATCAGGCTGGATGTTGTATGAGTCATACTAAAATAATCACACATTGTTTACGTGAAATTCAAATTTCACTGGACAGTCCGTCTTTTCCTTTGCTATGTCTAGCAACCCTAGGCCTGAGTCAAAGGCATTCAATAACCATTTGAAGGACAGGGACAGTGATGTTCCCAGTGTGTCCCTAAAGTGACAGTCCCTAGGATGGCTCTTGATGGAACAGATGGGATCGTCAAGTTGATGATGATTGAACCCAGAGACTTACCCTGACAGAGACGTCCTTCTGGGTCCTGGAGGGAGGACAAGTCCCCTGAACAGTCATCTCTGCACTCTGCATGTGTCTTATGTGAGTGTCTTGAGTGAGAGGCCTTTGGAGAAATACTGAACCGCGGAGGAGAAGAGTGCAGAGGCTCCTCTGGTAGCTCGCTTTCAGGCTGGCTCACGGTGGAGCTGAGAAGCACTACTTGACAAAGGAGGTCTGATTTAAAATCGGAACAACTCAGGGAGTAACTTCTGACACTGTGCTCAGATAGAATCCCAAATCCATGGTTGTGTCTCCTGTTCTCTGTTCTGCCCTCGGGACTGGCCTGAAACCACTTCGGCCTGTTCGTGTTGGGCAGAAGTGGGCACTGCAGCCCCAAACTAAGGATCTTGTGAGGGGCCATGATGGCATTTTCATGTTATCCTTTATTACTCATCTATCTGGGCTTATTTTAAACCATTGAGTATTGTAGCGGGGGGGGGGGTGCTGGGTGGCCCAGTTGGTTAAGCGTCTGCCTTCTGCTCTGGTTGTGACCTCAGGGTCCTGGGATCAAGTCCTATGTCAGGTTCCCTGCTCAGTGGGGAGTGTGCTTCTCCCTCTCCCTTTCCCCTCATGCTATCTCGCTCTCTAATCAATAAATAAAATCTTAAAAAAGTAAACTATTGAGGTTTGAATAACTAACAAGAAAAAAACAAATTGTCAACAGCACGATAAAATCAAGACAGGACAAGAAAGTGAAAATCAGTTCACGTTAACAGTCAGACTCTTTATTTTCTTCCCTTGGTCCCGGCTTCTGCACTTGCCACGGGTCTAACGGAGTCCGAGGTGAACCATGCCAGTGGGTGGTCGCTTGTGACAAAGCAAGGGGAGATTAAGAGGGATGAAGTCATCCCTGCAGGCTAGGAGCAGTTCACCACGTGAAGAAAGTGAAATGTCCTCAGCGATAAACCTCAGTAGCAATTTACTCAGGATTGGAAACTTTTTGATGTGAAGATTTCTAGTAAGATTTCCTAGTTTTCTGCAACTTCCTTTTTTTTTTTTTTTAACTTTCTAAAGACAGAATTATGTAGTCATTACTGCCCACATACCCAGGTCTTTTTTGCATCATAGAGATTAGATGTGGGTTGAAAGAAGGGGAATAGGCAACGGAGACAGAAATGTCAAAGGTCCTTGATGTTCGCCTCTGCGTGAGCATTTCATATTACTTTGGTCTTCGCCATCATCTGGAATTGGTCCAAGAGACGGACTTTTTATACTGTTGTTCTGAAAGACTGTAGATGCTGCTGAACAACGTGATTATGACTAGGTAAAGGGAGGATGTAGCCCCAGAGTCCGATCCCTGGCTACCAGATTACCTTTCTCTAGGGTCCAAAGATTCTTCTGAGGCACCAGAGTGGCTCAGTTGGTTAAGCATCCGACTCTTGATTTCAGCTTGGGTCATGATCTCAGGGTCATAAGGTGGAGCCCTCCATGTGACCCCTTGCTGAGTGTGGCGCCTGCTTAAGATCTCTCTCTCCCTCTGTCCCACCCCCACACCCTCCCCCTGGCAGCGCCCCCCCACATTCATGTACTCCTTTTCTAAAAATATATATATATATATTCTCTCTCTCTCTCCCTCTTCCCCTCCCTGCCCCACTCCTGCACCCTCTCTCTTAAAAAAAAATTCTTCTGATTTTTTTTCTGTAATTGAAGTGTAGTTGATGATTCTTGTGAATCTTGGTAAAGAATTTAACATAATTGGAGATTGGTTATTCTGTCATTCTCTCTTACATACCAAGAAAGGAATTGTTATTTATTCAATATTAGGATAGTAGTCGTTCAATACCACCGTCTTTTAACACAGGTGGTGGGCGATAGGTCTAATGTATCTGATTTGTGTACAGATTCATGTTAGCAGAATTAATTTGGTCCATAGTACATTACAAACAGATAGAAAATAAAGTTTTATGATATGGTTTTGGCATATTTCCCTTTTAAGAAACTATTAGCATCAAATGACTTAACTCTAGGCAATAAAAGTTGCAGGGTAATTATCTATTTTCAATAATGCTGGAAGTTACTATATGAAGAAATGTCACCAACTACTTTCCACTTCCTTGGGAGACGGAAGAGAAAACAATTTAAATTTTAGAATGAGAGTTGTGAAATCTGTTTGCTGTGAGCATTTTATGGTAGAGGTCAAGAACCTTCCCCGTTTTTGAGAAGGGTAGGGAGCGGACGAGCACCAAGGATAGTGTAATGTGCAGGAGGATTCTCTGCTCCCTCTGTTGTCTAACTAGGAAACATCTTGGGGCCTCCCTGGACTTGGGTCCTGAGAGGTTCTTCCAGCCCAGACATTCCGCAGTGAGGATGCGCTATCAAACCTAACCCCCGGTGGTTCACCCGGCAACAGTATTCAGCAACTCTCCCCTCTTTCTCCACCTCTCCTGGACACCAGCTGACCAGGAGGGGGTAAGGAAAACAGGAAGACTGAAATAAGATCTCCCATTAGCAGCCATTAGGGCCTTCCTAGTCATAGCTCAGCAGCCACTGGAATAGATTTTTCATAAATTTCCTGAGTAGCCTTGTGGAAGGCAAGATAAAGAGCGGTCATTTTGCTCCCTCTTTTACAGATGGTATAAATAACTTCCTTTGGCCATGAGTGTTAGAGTGAGGAGTGGCAGGAAAATCTCCCAGTCCCGACCGGGAGGATAACAGGAGCTCAGGTGGCTGCCTGGAAATGAGCACTTGAAGAGAGTGACTTGAGGAGCAGGTTTCAGGGATAGAGCAAGCTAGTAGGGGTATCGGCATGGGAGACAGTAAAGTGTATTTTTCTTCATCTTTTTGAATTCCATTTTGATTCCTTTCACTGTTTTGGGGCGGTCACATCTTTGATTGCAACACAAGGATCTTAATCATAGAAACAGATGACTCTTGTGTTTTTATTAACCTAGACTAAGGCCTTCTTTGGACCCCCATGTATCGCTGCCCTTTCCTAATCATTCTATTCAGAACAGAAATGACAGAGACCAAAGAGCAGTTCTATAGACACTGCCTTGATGAATGTAAGAATATTCTGGGGGAATGTGTGGAAGGGGGAGTTATTTCATGGAAAGAGACTGCCTTTTGTTAGGGTTGGCCCATAAGAAAGATCGTTTAAAAATAGAAGAACCAAATAATCAAAGGCCAGTATTTGTAATAATGTCCAGATTTAACCCAATTCAAATTTTCTAATTTGCTCCTAATAATATACAGTAGTGTATATTGTATTGTACAATACAATAATATTGACTGTAAACACCCACACAGCTCCCTCCTCCCCCTGCATCCCGCATGCACATATGTGTTCAGTACACGCATGTGCAATGCTTTGTACGTGTAGTATATTAAAGTGGAGACTGAATGCAGTGAGTTTGTGGCCAGTACAATACTTGTTATTCTTCTATCTGAGAGGCAAGAAACAAAGGAATTCCAAAGCTTAGATCATGTGAGGGAAGTCTCTCTGGCTCCCAGTAAATGTCCTCGGGTTCTCAAAATGCACAGGCTAAAGTAAACTTAGACTCCTATCCAAAGTCTGCTGAGATAACAAAGAACTTAGGTTTTTCCTAAAGATTTTTCTAAACCAGGCAGATTTGCTCCTTTTGATACAAGCGTATTAAAGACAGTACGAGAAATTTAGTTTGGAGAATTACTATCTTAAACAAAGGCCAGAAACAGAGGTGTCTTTGAGGTCTCCTCATTCCTCCCCAGTAACTGAGCGCAAGGTAATTGGAATTCTGTTTCCAGTGCATACGGCTAATTTGATCTCTCCCTACATTTTAGTAATATGTCCTTTCGACTTGATTTCTGTGATATTAAAGTATACACAACATTTCCTCCCCTTTTAACCTGGTTTCCACTGAACAGTTTTCTGTGTATCCGAGATCTGTCCCGTTGCCTGCCTGAACTCATACAGAAAGTGGACGGTTCTAAACGAGAAATGTTGTCGTTACGCTTCCCTGATGGTACTTTTTAAAAACAGCAGTGGGAAAAGTAACACGGCACCAGTCAGATGTGATTTTTGGCAGATACTTCACTCAAGCTGCTCAGGGTATCCCCAGAAATTATAAACCCTCAAAGGTGTTCAGGGTACAGTAAATAAAGCAAGATACAATTATTGTAATGTTCTTCCTCTGGATGCACTGCTCTTCTCCACAAGTCTGTAGTAACTCGGATTTCCATCTCCGTGAAAGGTCAGCTTTGAAGTAAGTGTAAAGTTATTTACAGGAAATGAAGCAGAAAGCAGGCTTTCAGTCATTTTGAAATGTCTCTATTATTCAGGAGAAAATGAACTGTGTCATCAGTCCAAAGAAAAACAGATGCCTACCTTCTTATATTCAAGTTAAATAAACACCTACCATACGAAGTACGCTAGTAACTCTGAAATTTGAAATTCACTGAGGTCTGTTTTCTCCAACTTTGCATTGTGCAAGCAGGAAATAAACAAGTGTGAATTAAGGTTCTCAGTAAATATGTAGCAGTTGTAGTTGGAGGGGAGATGGAGAATACAGCCAAGAAGAGATAATCACCGTGAGCTTTTTTCCCCCCAATATGGGATGCTAACTAGACATTTGTGATAACTACGTAATCAACAATATCTTTAAATATTTAATTTCTCGTCAGTTGTTATCTAAATTGACTTCAGCTCATGTTTATGTAAGTGTGTGTGTTCCACATATACATAGAACTAGGTCCGTCAGAGGGAAGCGGCAAATTGAAGGAATTAGGTGGCTCATTCTGCAGGGAAAAGGGAGGAAGAGGAGGAACCCGATGGTGAGGAAAAGGAAAATTGAGAAAATTGTAACTTACAACATAGATTTATACTTAGATGTAGCTTGGACTTCCTCAAATGATGTATCTTGGACTATAAGTCTTGGACTCCTTCCTACTTCAAAAAATGGATTCCGAGCTGTGTTTAGATGGTCACATACTTAAGTGAGTTTCCCTGGCACCTTAACGCAGGGCCTCTCAGGTCCATGTTCGTCCTCGCTTCATGGGATTCGTGACCAAAGCTTAGTGCATCAGAAATTTACCGAACCAGATGCCCTCTAAGTACCAACTATGTCCCAGACCCTTAGCGAGCTGCAGGGGGCCCACACTTCATTTTGCTATAACCTGTAAGGTGTTTTGTTATTAAAATGATCCCCTAGTCTGATGCCCAAAGTAGTAACAGAAAGGTAAATTGCAGTACAGAATTTCTGCTGATGTATTCCATGGCCCAGCACCAGGGTCTCCTGAGGTCAGCTGAGCGTGGTGGGATTGATTGGGCCAAGAGACCAGAGACAGGTGATTCTCCAAGGTCCTGTGGCAGAAAAATCGCTGTGGCACAGTGGCCAAATGCTCAAGTATTAGGCTCAAAAACACTTGGGTTACAAGGTATGAGTCTTCCATCTGTTCCTCCCCAAACCCCAGCCCTGGCCACCACAAGGGGGAATCACATTGTCCAGAGGATGGGGCCTCTGAGTCAGACGTGCATGTCAAGATCAGGAATGAAGAGCATCACCCGATATCACTCCTCCAGGGGGGAAGGACTTGCCAGTTCTCACTGGAAATAGAGCTACACCCATTACAAGACAAGTTGCCCTTTAAGAAAGGAGTCTGTTACCTTCCTATCCCCAGCCCAATCCATAGAATCATTACCACTATTTTAAAAAAGTTAAAAAGACGTGGATTAAAATCTTGTTTCTGCCACCTGCTCGCTGAGTGAACTGGAGAAAGTTATTTGACATGTCTGAGTACCTAAATCATAGGCTTGGCGTGAGGATGAAACGCGATCAAGTGCATAAATATTTGGTACAAGGTCTGGAATTGGTAATTGTTCGATAAGTGCCGACCGCTGTTATCACCCCTACATCATGGCCTGCAGGGCCTACGGCCCTAATGTCTCACACGTGTCCGAAACCCAACTTTCAGAAGGAACCCTGGCTGTTTATTCTAATACACCGTATAGTGGCAAATCAGGAAACAGCCATCAGTGGTGTTTGTGACTTTCCATGGTAACCATTTCTGTTTACCCCTCTTAGCTGGAGGAAATAAAAGCAGCATTGACTGAATTAGTTGGAACATGCCATTCAGTTTTTACCACAATGGGGTAAGAATAGGGAATGTGATTATAAAACTTCTATGTATCAAGTATTTGGAAACATCAAACAGAATTTGGGGAAAAGAAGGACAGATTGATTTACATATAACAAAACTTGGTTGACTCACTTTTTTTTATTTCAGTGTAATATTTGTACAAGGGCTTGGCTGACCTTAAATATATAAGAAGGATGAACTTCTAAGAAAATAATTCCAGAACCTTTAAAGGCCTTAGAATCTTTAACCTAGTAGGGAAAGAAGGTCATAAGCAAGTAAATAAATAAATAAAGTATTTCTAGTTTGTGATCAGGGCTCTTGAGAGGATAAACAGGGCCTTGTGTGTTGCCAGTTACTAGCGATATGATCGTGAGTAAGTCACACATCCAGGGAATAACAGAATTGCAGGCCTCTCAGAGATCCCTTACAGAGGCTTTATGACCTGCAAAACACTAAACAAACACGTAATTATTGACAATACCAAAGTGTGAACTATTCTTACCTGGTAATATTCTGTTAAACACTCTTATTTCTCATTGAAAGTGCAATGTGTCCCATAAAAACAGAAAACTCACTTCATTAGATATTCTAGATTTTAATATTTTCTTTCGTTTTTTAAATTCCTTTTTTAAGATTTTATTTATTTATTTGACAAAGAGAGAGATCACAAGTAGGCAGAGAGGCAGGCAGAGAGAGGAGGAAGCAGGCTCCCTGCTGAGCAGAGAGCCCGATGTGGGCCTCGATCCCAGGACCCCGAGATCATGACCTGAGCCAAAGGCAGAGGCTTAACTCTCTGAGCCACCAGGCACCCCAATATTTTCTTTTTTAAAAGAAGATTTTATTTATTTATTGGGGTGCCTGGGTGGCCCTGTCGCTAAGCGCCTGCCTTCGGCTCAGGTCATGATATCAGAGTCCCGGGGGATTGAGCCCTGCATCGGGCTCCCTGCTCGGCGGGAAGCCTGCTTCTCTCTCTCTCACTCCCCCTGCTTGTGTTCCCTCTCTAACTGTGTTTCTCTCTGTCAGATAAATAAATAGAATCTTTAAAAAAAAGAAAGAGAGAGAGAAAGAGAGAGAGAGAGGAAGAAAGAAAGAAAGAAAGAAAGAAAGAAAGAAAGAAAGAAAGAAAAAGATTTTATTTATTTATTGGAGTGAGAGAGAGAGAAAGAGTGAAGAGGGAGGGTCAGAGGGAGAAGCAGGCTTCCCGCTGAGCAGGGAGCTGGATGCAGGACTCATCTCAGGACCCCAGGATCATGACCTAAGCCGAAGGCAACCACTTAACCAACTGAGCCACCCAGGTGCCCTATATTTTAATATTTTTCTCATTTAAAAATGGTTTCCTAAAAAACAACAAGAACAACAACAACAAATTGGTTTCCTGCCAAGTGGACTGACCTAGGTCTTTCTAAGGGATAAGAGTCGAGGTGTATAATGATTGTATGGGCTAGCACTCATAGGCTGATGGTTGAAGAATAACAGATCTAAGTGCTTCTGAAACATTGAAATCAGCAAGACTATAATAATGATGATGAATTAAAAAATAAGAAAGGGAGACATATTTTACTTTTAAAATGTACTGAGCTACTTTTTCCCAGGTGGCACTCAACAAAAGTTGAAATAAGGATATAGACCTCTAGGAAACTGAGAGAACAACATATTTATTTCATTATTAATAAAACCTTTCCTTGTAATGGCTCTCTTGTAATTTTTTCATATGCTCAATACTGAAATTAAAAGTATTTCCATTTGATAGGAAATAATTCCATTTTACATCAAATGCATTGCTATCTTCACTCCTCTTCATTTAAAATTCTGAGTGTAATCTTATATTCACAGAGCTTAATTAACGTCTGTGAAATGCTTTAAGTACCTTGGATGAAAATGATTAAGAAACATCTTTATCCAGGAGAGCCCACTTGAGGTTGTTTTGTCTTACAGATCTTGTTTCTCATACCTCCTAGCAGGATACCATGCATGTAGAAGGAGCTCACTATATATTTTTGAATTATATGTAATCCTTAATTTTTACTCGAATACTTTTGCCAAAACATCACAGAGTAGCAGCATCTTGGACATGATCATCCTGTCTCAGGATGTAATGGAAGTTTCGCAGAGGCTTTCAGAAATAATTCACTCTACCAAACACAGAAGAAACTGATGTATAAACCCAAATACCACTTGGGAACTTCACAGTGAGAACTGTCACATATACCCAAATGCACTGATGAATTTATCCTTTCCTACATGTAGGGAGATAGATTACAAGCTAAGTTAGTTAAGGAATCAAAGCCACGGTATTTGGTAGAAACAGTGCCGTGTCTCTTGTTGGAAAGCTAAAAGCATGCCATATCCATCTTTCCTATCTCTCTCTTCAAAACAGGTAAAATGAAATAATTAGGCTTTAACTTTATATGTACGAAAACAACTGTACTCTCCTGCTTATACCTGATCTCTGATGGAAATGAGCTTGTTGCTGAAGTCGACTCACTGGGCATCGACTCTGTTGTGTCTCTTGTTTACCTCTGAATTCTCGGCACCTTGCAGGAATTGAGTCACTCAATAGGTCCCCAATAAACATCTGTAGAAGAAAT
The DNA here is from genome assembly GCA_004023965.1 of Spilogale gracilis. NCBI lineage: Eukaryota > Metazoa > Chordata > Mammalia > Carnivora > Mephitidae > Spilogale > Spilogale gracilis. The sequence goes on along the minus strand of PITA01017683.1, from coordinate 19,884 downwards.
GAGTAAGTAGGTTAAGTCACTAATACAAACGCCTGACCTCATTCTGTATATTCCTTCTTTTCCTCAACTTCTCGCTCAGAGGTGAAATTTTTTGGAGGTCTTTTTCTATAAGTGACATGGATGAGAACAAAATATGTACATTCTACTCCTCTGCCACATATGTGATCCTTGCCTGCTAGGAAACTTCACCCTTACAGTGTACAATTTGTTGGTTTTTGATGTATTCTAAAAATTGTGCACCCTCAACCACCATCTAACTCTGGAGTACTTGAAACCCCATGCCTTCTTTCTTTGGATTCTTGAAATGACTAATCTACTTTCTGTGAATTTGCCTCTTCTGAGTATTTCGTATAAATGCAGTCATAAATATGTAGTCTAGCTTGGAGACTGTTGCATGTGCCCTTGAGAAGCCAGCGGGGTCTGCTGTTGTGTGGGTGTCCTGTACACATCACTTGGGCTTTGATGGTTTCCAATGTCATTCGCGTGTTCTGGTCTCTGCTTAGTCATCTGTTTAGTTATTCTGTCCATTATTAAAAATGGGGTAATGAAGTTTCGAACTATTGTCTTTGGATTGTCTGTTTCACCCTTCTATCGTTTATTTTTTCCTTTGTCTATTTTGAGTCTGTTTTTCCAGTGTGCATGTGTTTATAATTGTTATGACTTCTAGACGGATGAAGCCTTTTATTGTTCTTTGCCTTTGCCTTTACTTATGTTCCTCTCTTTCCCAGGAATGTCCCAGGAATACCTTTTCATCTGTACTTTGCTGAAATTGTACCCATTTTCCAAGACACATCCATGTTGTTTCTTCTGACATAGTTCTAAGTTTGCTAGTTTTGCTCTCTCCTACTTTCGTATATCTTTATCCTTGTTATGGAATCTCTGTTTTTGTCTTTCTACCCCTAATTCAAGAGACTCTTCCATTGTGATAAACAACTCCATGCCAATGACAGTAGGTACTTAATAAATATTTCTAATACCAAAAGGAGAGTAGCCTTGTTTTGAGTGATCTTAATGATCAATGTAAGATAATGGGTAGAAGGCACAAGGAAGTGTATTTTAGAGTTAAAAAACTCTAAGATATTTTTTTCCCTTGTAGAGGGATCACAAGCCTTGAATGGAAGGATGGCAGAGGTTCTAACCTCAGCAAATTACTCTTAAATGCAACTGATATCCAATTTAGAGATAGTACTTCATTTTTCATGTCCCTGGTTGGCTCCTTTCTCCAAGATTAAAACAGCAAGCCATGATACGTATCATGGCTTGGCAAACTTAGAGCATTTTGGAATCTTCTTATTTTCCCTTCTAACTTCTCGCCAAATGCAAGACCGTGATGAGGTATGAAGGAGAGAAAGCTGTTGAGTGAGGAAGAAGAAAAAAGTGTCACATATGTGTCATGGGTTTCTGAGCCATGTTATGGTTTCACTAGAAAAATGACATTCTGTTGGAAGTCCTCTTAAAAAAAGGTTCTTTGGTTTAGTGATGTCCGTGGCCCCTCTGGTCCAGCTTTCTCCAGGAATCCCTGCACACAATTGGCAGCCAGCCTCCTCCTCTTTGGAGTCTAGACAGTCCCAAGATGCATTATTCCCCAAGCTTCTGTCTTCAATAGCCATAGGACGTCTCATCCGCCCATTAATTTTGCTCGGTTATACTCCCAGAATCATTATCATCTATCTGGCATATTATGAGCTTGAGATAATCTGTACTCCTCAGTGGCAAGAACAGTACATCCATTATACTCAGTGGTTCTTCACCTTGGCTAGTCGTTAGAACCGTCTGGAGAGCGTTAAAAATTGCTAGTAGCTGGGTCCCACCCCCAGAAATCTTAGTTTAGTTTATCTGGGAGCACAGCAGTCAGGACTTTCAGAAGTTTCTCTTGATGATTCTGATGCACAACTAAGGATGTGAAGGGGTGATCTAGAACAATGGTTCTAGTGTGTAGACCAGCAACAGCAGCAGCATCCCCTGAGAACTTGTTAGAAAAGCTGACGTTGAGGTCCCACCCCAGACGCTAAATCAGAAACTCTTGGGGTGTTCAAAAAGCCCTGTGGGTGATTTCAATGTGCTCTAAAGTTTGAGAACAACTGGTCTAGAATGAAGAGACATCTCTTCACTCATTTTAAGAATTTTTTTTTGGAAAGGGTTAGTGAGAATTGAATCAACTACTCAGTGCGTGGGGCGAGGGGGTGTTCCCTTTTATAGGCTGGTGTAGAGTGATGTGAATCTCCAATTCTAACATAGTAGATGCCCTACATTCCCTATTTGCAAGTATAATAATAGCAAGTCTCGAATTAAATACTGTCTGGTGTATTTGTACCATTTCAATGATTAATGAAGATAATGCATAGCACATCACCCTAGCAAAACAAAAAACAAAAAAACAAAAATCCCAGCAATGGATTGTCCTAAAAAGATAGACTACAATGTAAAATATCACCAGGCACAATATCACTGGGCACCATAGGAGAAGGAGGCTCCACATTTTTGATAAATAACAATTTCAGTCCTCATACCTCCTGTGTTTTTCATCAGTGTCACATGTCAGTGGAATTCTGGTTTGCCCTCAGCTGACTTGATTTGGTTTTGATCCATGCTTCCTTCATTCTTAAAGCCCAAAGATCCAGGCTAATGCTATTTTGCCCAGGACAAAGACATTTCGTTAACTCCACAGTTGAGTCATCGACTTGTTTATTATTGTCTTCTGGCTAGTTGCCGTGCGATAATTGTCCATTGGAACCACGACTCCCCCGAAGCTGGGAGGGGGCTGGGAGAAGCAGACCTCGGCCCGACCAATGGGAAGCGTTGGCTGGCCACCTCCAGCAGGATGTCAGTTTGCATGTCAAGCGGGGAGATGGTGCGGCAGCCCTTCACGGTTGATGTGTCCGATGATTCCAATGATTCCACTGAGCATACAATGAACTGGGATCTTACTGCTCTAGGTATGATCTATGGGCCAACAGCGCTGGTATGACCAGGGAGCTCTTGAGAAACCCAGACTCTCAGTCCCTACCTCACACCTGGTGAATCAGAACCTGCAGGCTAACAAGACCTCCAGGCAACGTGTATGCACATGGGAGTTTGAGAAGCACTGAAGGTCATTTCATGTCATGATGTCACTTTTCTTCTCCGTCCATGGACATAGAACAGGCTGTAGAAGCGGCCCGTCCTCCTCTCCATTCTGACATTTCCAGTGAAAACAATAAGGTCACTAGAAGGCGAAATCAGTAGGAATAGCTGACCAAGAAAGGAAGTTTAGGTTGAACAAAGGTTTGGTTCATTTTTATAGCCCCTAGAGGAAGAACAATAGTGTTCAGAAGCTGTTAATGATGGGCTGGAGTCGAAGGCAGGAATCTGTGCCAAAATCCAAATGTGTTTTTACTCTAAACTTCCCTCCAGATGTCTAGATATAGTGCAGAATCTCCAGCTGGTAAGAACCCCACAGAAATGGCTGGTCACTAAAATATACTGAAACATAAAATATAACCATATTAACTTTATTTTCCATTTCTTCTGCTCTTCTAATAATTTCATTAACTTTCATTAGGCACCAAATTATTTCGTGCTGATTGAAAATGTCTAGTCGACCTTGATGGAGAGATTTTAGCAGAGACTGTGCTCTGTTTAACAGCTCTCTATGGCAACTCTCCATGTCAGTTATGAACAGGTCCTACAAATCCTAAGTGAAAACAGCTTCACCCTATCAGTCCTCTTTAATAAGTAATCCAGTAACAGTGGACCGTTCAGTCCAGACAGGAGACTTTCTCTTAACTGTGCAGTGATTGAAATGGCACCCAGCAGGGAGAGCTGCGGTCTCAACACCACTGGCCGACCCGTTAGCATGATTTCCCTGGGTGTCGTTCAACAGATAAGCCATCCACTTTAAACAGAGGAAGGGAAGCCACATGTAAGTGTGCAGGTAATTCTGCACACCTGTATTCTCTTCCGTTCAAGTGAACCTTCCCAGAGCTTCCACGAGATAGTGGGTGTGACGTCCCTGATTTGCAGATGGAGACCCTGAGTCAGCAAGAGTGGGGAGACTGTTTACTCTCTGGCGGCCTGTGGGAACCGCACCTGAAATCCCAGCCCTAGCCTTCCTGCTCCAGCCCTTCTCTCCTTACCCACACGCAGTGTCATCAGGCACGGCCCGCCCCCCACGGACCCTACCTGGTCCTCTGGGATAGGGACCACACACCCCATAACCCGGGCCCACTGATTCTCACATATTCCTGGCACTTTTATTCCTTTGTGAGTTCATTGTGCCCATCCTTACCCTGAGCCTTTGAGCTCTTAGTCTCCCATGCAAGAATCCTTCCGGCTCAGCCCAATGGTGCGCTCTCTGGGAAGCTCTTCCTCCTCGCCGTCCAGCAGGAGCCGCTCCTCTGTCCTGCAGGACCGTGTGGTCCAAGCCCGTGTTGCAGCTCGGCTATGAGCCTGGGGGTGGGGCTGAGCCCCGGAGAGCAGGGGCTGTGTCTATGCTGTGCTGTTCACCCCGCGTCCTCGGGGCCTCACGCGACGCCCAGCATGGGAGAGGCCCTCAGTCCATGTCGGCCGCACGAACGAACGGGTGAAGGTGTAAGCTGCGTCTGCGTCATATCCGAGCCAGCCAGCGGTGATCGCATATTCCCCTCCACACTTTCAAAGTGCTGTCCAGACTCCAAGGTCTAACTCAAGCACAATATCCTGCCGGAGGCCTTTTCTAGTTCTTAGTCTTGAACAACCTCTCCCCCCAAAACCCTGACACGGTACTTGCTTCCTCTCCTACTCCTTTAGCTGGTTTTACTTTCTCTCACAAAATTTTACCTTCCTTTCCTCACAGCTTGTCCTTCCACCGAGCCTCTAAGTTGCCGCTCACCGAGCATCCCAGACCCCTCAGCCTCCCCACGTCATAGCTTGTGCCTACCAGTAGCAGCATTCCTCTGTGAAGGAAGGCTTTCCCGGTGCCCCATGAAGGGCTCTGCCTGCTCTGAGCCCCTACTCTGCCCATGAGCTAGAAGTCTCTACAGGCTGGAGACCGTGGTGGGCCTCTTCCCAGGGGTGCAGCTAGATCCCATGCCCCTTGCTTCCTAGCAGGTAAGCATCCTTTAAGAAAACTGCTTTGATCCCTTATTTTTGTCTCCAGTCTCATGGCCAGCCTCCCATCATTGCCTGGCCCAGTATAGTACAAGAAAAAAGCCATTGTGAAGTATGACAAGGAAAGGGAAGAGGAGATGATTCAGGGCCTCGTTTTACGCTTCTCTCACGGAAGGACCTTTACTCATCGCCTCTCCCTTCACCATTAGTAACATGTCAAGGGCTGCTGGAGGTCATAAATAACAGACTGCTCATGACCCAGAGAACAGACAGATGGCACTGACTCAGGGAGGGTCTCATGATGTGTGTGCCAGTGCATGCATGCGCCATGGAGTCTGCGTGGCCCAGACCCCAGAAGACTGGGTACCCAGACACGAGGGCCTTCCTCCGGAAGATGGGCAGTGGTCCCTTGGGGTTAGAACCTGCCACCACCAGCAAGCCCCTCATCACATTAGAAGTGGCCTTCCTACCTGTCCTGCCCCTTCTCCCAACAACTCCCCGGAGGCTGAGCCTTGGAGACCAGGATTATTTCTGCACTGTGACGGTGCCGTGTGGCTCAGGGGCCTCGCAGCCTAAAGGTCACGCCGTCTAAGGCCAAGTGCTGCTGCTCGAAGAGCCGCACACAGTCTCTGTTCAGTGTCTACCTCTCCTCTCTGTTTATTCGCTTCCCTGTCTCCACCCCTAGGAATCTGGGCAAGTAATGAGCATTCCAGATCATTCAAGGGCAGCTCATTAACCCCCTTAGAAAAAGCCAGCAGTGGCCTCTCTTCCTAAGTGGTGGTTTAATGGACACAAGCAGATAGTGCTTTATCAAGAGGCCATCGTAGAATAATAAAATGGGGTTCCTGTGATCTATAATAACAGACCCAAATTAGAGGCTAAGTGTCCATGCATATGGCCACTGCCCATGCGTGGCAAAGGGTGGCAGGAGAGGAAATAGGCAGCAAGAGCAGCCCAGGATGGAGGGTATATCTCGACAACTCCTTCGGAGCTTCATACACACCAGCTTCTTTTAGCTAGCCAGGGAAGGTTTACAGTTTGATTTCTGGCTTCACACTGACTCTTCTAGGTATTCCTGTGACCTGTGACCCTCCTTCCTCCCCTGTTCATGTCCTTTCACAACATATGCACATGTACATATGTGCAGCCTCTCTCCCTCTTTCCCTCTCTCCCTCCCTCGCTCTCATTCACACACACGTGTCTGACATGAAATAGACAAAACCATTGTGATGATGAGAAGACCCGGTGTCTACAGAATTATATCCTTTAAATGTCCTTGACCAGTGGAGTTCGGCCGAGTTGGTGTTGGGATGGACATTTTACTGATGAGCACCCTGGGTCTGATTTGCCAAGAGGTTTTAATAAAGCGGGAACTGGGATTCTTTCCTTTCTCCTTCGAAGGTGCTCCTCCTGCCAGACCCCACTGGAGGCAAACCGTAGAGAGTGGTGTCCTCATCGGCTGATGCCCCGCTCTTGTCAGCCACACAGTGAGCCCTCAGGGCAGGGACAGGCCTCCTTCCTGCCTGGCTCCCAGCTGCTAGCATCGCACCCAGAACAGGAATACTGGGGTTGGGGGCAGGGGGTGGGGGCAGGACGAATGCCCTGGGGAATGCTGGCAGAAGCAGAGCCTCAGGGGGCCAGGGAGGGAATCGGTGGCCCACAGCATTGGGACAGTAGGGAATCGGTGGCCCACAGCATTGGGACAGTCATCTCTAGGTCCCGTGGCTTCCTGTGGTGACTCTGGGTCCCTGCCTGTGACGCGGGAAGCCATCCTGCCTCTCGTCGTCTTCGCACACTGCTCCTCGGCTTCGGTGACCCCCTGGGCGGCAAGGCCACGCTGGCTCATTCTTCCCCCGTTCACCACCCCAGCACCGGGTGATCCAGAGAGAACCCCAGATGGCTGTGACAGGCTTTGTCTTAGAGCTGGATCTAAAACTTTCGTATCCAAATCCATCTCCTGTGCGGGACACAGGTCCCCTAGCATGTTTGGGGGCACCACTTGTAGCCCCAAGACCAGCTGCCTATGGACTATTCACCGAGTCCCGAGCGGGTGGTCAATTGCCCACCTCTTCAGTCAACAAGCATTCCTGAGCCCCTCACAGGTGCCCGACACGATGTGACGTGCGGGGACACAGTCACCAAGCCCACAAGCTCCCTGGCCTGGAGGGACTCAGCCAAGTGTAGCGAGGGGCAGATGTGTGATTATCAGGAAAAAACATTTTAAACGAGTCTGGGGCATGGCTCAGCCAGGTGAACCCTGCTGATGTTTTCTGGGAATCTAGTGGTTCCTGCCTTCAGGGGGCGCTGAGGAGCTGCTAACAACCCTAGTCAGTGACACAGAGGGGTTCGCATTGAAAGAAAAAGTACTCAGAACAGTCGGGGCAATAACAGGTCATGCGAGAGCCGGAGGGGGCATCTCAGGGCCCTGGACCCCAGCCTCGCCTTGACTGTCCCGTCGCGTGGCTGAAAGTGGCAACCCCGACCCCCGGCAGTGCATGAGCTTGGAGAGCCAGGTACGGTCCCCGCTTGGGTCAACTCAGGTCCCCGGAACCGGAGGGCATCAGCCAGAAATTCTCGCTCGCCAAGCCCGTCGGGCAAGGGGAGGTCAGACGGGCTGCTCCAGCGCCGGCATGTGAAGGGTGTCCGCCGTGCAGAAGGCGGGTTGGTACTTCTGCTTCCCTGGCCCGGCCGTGATCGCGGCTCACGTTTCACTTCCACGGGGCTTTCTGAGTACGGGACCAGGCACGTCAAGAATGGGATAATTGATCTTTTCCCTCCTAGCTGGAATCCGTAGTTGCATTCCCTCCAAACCACACAGATTTCCAATTTGCTGCCTTGGGCTTTACAGGGTCCTCTGTGAGAAGTAAAGGCCTACAGGTGTGATGGTTCACGGCAGCCGAGGAGATAGAATTTCTTATGACTGAATGACTTATGTTTTCTCTGGAAAAACAAGAACCGAAAAACAAAAGACACACACACACACCTGCGTGAAAGACAGCATCCTCCCTTTGTTACTTATGTAATACCCTCCTTTGTCTGATTTTCTTTCCCTGCCCTTCAGGGCTGCCCAGGAAGACACACTTGGGGACTCTCTGCAGCTTGAGGACAAGACAGAAGAGAGTTGAGCATCCCCGAGGGGGGAAAAAAGACCTACAGGTTTTCTCCCCTTCGGTGGACGATCTTTTTTTTTTTTTAAGGTTTTTTTTTTTTTTTTTTTTGGTAAGATTTTATTTATTTGACAGAGAGAAACACAGCCAGAGAGGGAACACAAGCAGCGGGAGTGAGAGAGGGAGAAGCAGGCTTCCCGCCCAGCAGGGAGCCCGATGTGGGACACGATCCTGGGTCTCCAGGATCATGACCTGAGCCGAAGGTAGTCGCTTAACCAACTGAGCCACCCAGGTGTCCCTTTTTTAAAGATTTTATTTATTTATTTGACAGAGAGAAACACAGCGAGAGAGGGAACACAAGCAGGGGGAGTGATGGAGAAGCAGGCTCCCCGCTGAGCAGGGAGCCCGATGTGGGGCTCAATCCAGGAACTCATGACCTGAGCCTAAGGCAGATGCTTAACGGCTGAGCCACCCAGGTGCCCCTCGGTAGAGGATCTTGCCTCAGAAACCTAGAGAGCTCCTCTGCGAGTCAGGAGGCCAGGCGAGGGGCGGGGGGCGGGCTGTCTCCCCAGAGGAGGAGTGTCTGACTCTCTGGGCTGGGGCCCCAACACACCTCCTCCAGGTCAGAGATCAGAGCAGTTACAATATCTGCTGACAGGACCACGGGATGGGCACAGAATGATGAGTGGCTACGTTTCCTGTCTCTTTCTGCAGTCCTCCCTCCTCTGTTCTTAAGGGGGCCAGAAGGAAGGCCTCCTGTAGTGAAGTGAAGGCCGTGGGGGCATTAACATGAGAATCACAGCAAGGGTACCTTAATGCCGGCTGAGTTCATTATGATTAAAGAGAAAGGGTTTGGGAGGTGAAATTTAGATTTGAAGTAAAATGGAAAAAATACTAGCATGCTTCTTCGGGATATGTTCACGACGGGTTTCTGCACACCGCACCAAAGACACGTGCGCCGACGGGTTCTGGCCCGCGGCTAGTACCACACCACAGAAATAGGAGTCTTTCCTTCCTGGCCGCTGGGCACCGTGCCCACATGGGCTGATGGCCTCCCCAGAGCAGGCAGCCCAATTTGTAATTGAACAAATATTGACCATCTTCTCCATATCAATGGGAACACACTATAACGGATATTCCCAATATCCCTGCAAGTCTGCCGATGTCTACCCAGGATCCGAGAGCCCTGGCTTCCGTTTGCCGTGGAGGCAGTTTTCCCCTGGTCTGGGAGCTTTGTGGGAAGCCAGGCTGCCCTGGGGCAAGGAGAGGGTTTGCCTTCTCAGAAGGCCCGGTGGTGTCCAGGAGGGGGGGCTCTGTAGGGTCCAGAGGGAAACAGTTTCAGGAACACCTCTTGCTCGTTCTCTCTCCTTCCAGAAATGGGCCTGAGACCCAGATTAGCATCCAAATTGTCCTTCATTCCCTTCTGACTCTGGCCTTCTTTAGATGAGTAGGATTTGTTCGTGGTGAATCCGGCTACCTGCCTGGGGGACTTCTGCTGGCACCGTTTTCCCATTTCATAGATTCAGAATCACAGCGCTCGCCCTGGAATCGCTGAGGAAAGCAAGACGCTATCCCTTGAGCAATTTTCAAGAGAGAACTCCGTAAACATGGGGATCTTTGTAAATTGTTTAACTTCGTTCGACTTTAGTCTCTGAGGATCCTGATCCTCTAGGTCAGTGGTTTCCAAACCTCACTGATCATCATAATCACCCAGGGACCCTTTTAAAAATACGGATTCTTAGGCCACACTTGCCTGAGATTCTAATGCGGAAGGTCAGAGAGAGGAAAACAATGAGGACAAACACGAGAAGGGGAAGGAGGAGATGTAAGTCATTGAAACTTGCTCACTGGGCATCTTGCCCTGCGGCCCCACATGGATGGGATTTATTTCTTAGTTTTCATTTCAAAGAGTTAATGATATAATTACCCCAAAGCAATTAGATGCAGTGTGGAAACACGATGGGTGAGGGACTGGGAGGCAGGGTTACTGAAGAGGAGGATGAAGGAGGCAAGTAGGGCATGTGATCTCCCCGAGCTAGGGCTCCTGGCTTCCCTCCCGAGCCACCAGCTCAGCCTCTGTGCCTGTCTTCAGTGGCTGTGTGCCGGTAGCTTTGAGGGCGTGACTGCTCCAACACAGTTTCTTGAGCACTTACTGTTTTCCAGGGTCAACGGAAGGCATGAGGCAACCAGTGATGAACAGATCTGGGGCCTCTGTCCTCTCCTGGAGCCGGCACTCAGGTGGGAGGCGAGATCCACAAAGTACTTCTCAGATAAACAAGATCCTTACAAATGGTCATGAGTAATTTAAAGGAAAGGCAGTGCTGCAGTGGAGACGAGGGGGTGGGGGGAAACAAAGGGTAAGTAGAGGAAATGCGGTGGCTCCTCCAAAAGAGAGCCGGGTGTGACAAGAGCGTGGGCGGTATTGCAGCTGGGACAAGTGTGGGCTCTGGGAGAACAGCTACTCATCAAACCAGGTCTCTATTCTTTTCCTCCTGCTGCTCTGACAAAATGCCGCAGAGTGAATGGCTAACAATGTAAGACCCAAATCGATCCCGCTGCAGTTCCCGAGGTCGGAAGTCCACAATGGGTGTCCCTGGGCTAAAAGCAAGGTGTCGGCGGGGCTGCGCTCTTTCTGGAACGTCTGGGAGAGCCTCGTTCCCTGGTCTGCCCGCGCCTCTCGGTCCATGGCTCCCTTACACCTGCAGAGCCCGCAGCGTAGTACCCTCACGCGTCGCTCCGATTCTCCCCTGTGCTCCGGGCGGGCCGCTGTGATTCATCAGCCTCACCTCGATGATCCAGGACCTTTCCCCATCCAGGGTCCTTAGGGGCTCACACCTGCGAAGTCCCTTTCACTGTGCAAGGTAATGCGTTCAAAGGGCCTAAGGACGAGAACACAGACATTGTGAGGGGGTTGTTGTCTGAAAACACTGCCACACCTTCCTCTCTTGACCTAGCTCATTGTTATTGTAAAACCCAAATATCCTAAGTGTCCCGGGAACTATTTTTACAGGTTTAAGAGTCAACAGAGTTATAGTAAGTTTTCTAATCATTTTAATACATGGAGCACACATGGGAAGGGCCAGAGCAAAAGCAGAAGCACGGAATGAAACAGTGAGGAGGGATTTAAGGAGGAGGATGTGTTTACCTCGGAGCAAACAAACCAAAAAGGGAACTTTTGGGTTGTTTTGGATTATGCAGAAAAATTATGGTAAGGATACTCCTCAGAAATGCTCACTCCACTAAAGAAAAACTAAGAGGCAGCTTTTCTTGCTCACTTCTTGACTCATTATTCCTCCCCCCCTGCAAGATTTCAGTCAGACCTGGACGTTGGCTCAGACCCCACGATGGTAAATCCATCTGGCCCTGTCTGTCCTTCTCAGTTGAACAACCGTTTTCTGAGGACTATGAGGACTGGCCAAGCACTGTGCTGGGCTCTCGGAGCTGAAGGGCGCTGAGGACTGTGTCCTCACAGGGCTTCCAACTTAGAGCTTCAACTTAGCCTCATCTCCTGAGGCCCTCACCCCACCTGGGCTCGGGTTCGAGCTGAGTGTGCCCACGCTTGCCCCCTCTCCTAGAACCCCAACCCCCTGAACCCAGGAATCATGACTCGACTTTGTGTCTGGGGCGGGTCAGGCCGGTGACTTACAGTTGTGGCTTTCACAGATGTTGGTTGAATTAGATAGAGGACGCTTTCCTAGCCATCGGATGTATTTCTTGCCAGAATGGGGGAGGTCACGGAAGTGCTTGTTCTGTGTCTGTTTAAGAAGGGAAGTCTCTCTGGCATGGTCTGGAGGTCCTGGTTAAAAGGCAGGGACTTGGGGCAGCTGGGTGGCTCAGCGGGTTAAAGCCTCAGCCTTCGGCTCGGGTCATGATCTCGGGGCCCTGGGATCGAGGCCCGCATCAGGCTCTCTGCTCAGCAGAGAGCCTGCTTCCTCCTCTCTCTCTGCCTGCCTCTCTGCCTGCCTGTGATCTCTCTCTGTGTCAAATAAATAAATAAAATCTTAAAAATCTTAAAAAAAAAAAAGGCAGGGATTTGTACCCAATTATTTCTCAGGGTCTTTCCAGACTTCTTATTATACGTCCTGTCGCCCCTTGAGCCCACGAGTTTATTCATTCTTGGTTAAATGTGGATTTCAGGGATTCACTCACTGGAGTGGGGTGGGCTTTCAGCAGATCACAGAACATCTTTGTGCTGAGACTCTTCTAGTCTGATCGAAGCAGAAGATGGTGTATTTATTGGCAAGGTGGTGATGGGGGAGATGTTTAGGGTTGCTTGTTTGCCAGTTTCTCTCTTAGGACAGAACTCCCGGAGGTTTCTGTAGCATGACCAGTCCTGAGGACATCAATAGTCCAACGCCGCGCCGCTCTCTGAAGGCCATCCGATCAGGGGACGGCAAGGCTAGTCCTGCGCCCATGCCTCATCGACTTTCACATATTTCGTCGACCTTCTCCGCATATGTGCTGCTCTCACAGGTCCACTTAGCAAAATACCCCTGAAACTGTCTGTTTAGGCCCCTCAAAAGAGGTTGGGCTTCAACCCTGTAGGCCAGTCCAGGTCATGTGGGGACCTCGAGCCATGACCTCAGTCCGCCATTTGGTATTACTACTTATCAACTGCTTGCTGACATCTTTGCATTTGCTCTTTAAAAAGAAAATGCAACTTGACCCTGCTTTTGTTATTGTTATTTTAACGTACTCTTTGTTTTATTTCTCTGTATCTTTCTTATGGTCTTATGGCAACTATAATACCTTGTATTTAGTAAGTACTCAGCATATCCCTTATTTAGCAATCCCTTGAAAAACTGAAAATTGAAATCCTCACTCTCTTTGCCACGCGTCTGAATCAGCACTGTTTTCCTCTCAGGGGTGCACATTCGAGCTACAAGAATTGCTTGTTTGATAGAAGCACTTAGGAAACCTGTTTCGTTTCCCCACCTTCTGCCTCCCAATCCCACAAAGATTCTGAGAGCTTGTCTCCATATGTCCCAGGGGCTGGCACCAGAAAGCTTAGCCGTTGAGCACAAAACCTGCCTCTAAATTACATCCACAAGCCAGGACCTCCCACTTGCCATGACGTCAGACCAGGGTAGAACGTGAACCCAGAAAAGATAGTTGGGGCTGCAGGCTGGCTCTGTCAGGGTCCCGCTGCCATACTGGGAGGCCCAGTGAGTCAGGATCCGCAGTATCGCAGTACGTCCCATCTGCAGCTCCAGCTGGAGCATGGGAGAAGGTGTTTTCATCATCTCTGGCCTCTCAGTCCTGGAGGATGAACATGTAGTTCCTCAAGTCCCCTTTATGAACCCATCTAGGGGGCCATATAACTCAGTGAGCCCCTGACTAGGAAAAAAAAAGCATGTAGAACTTCAGGCAGACGTGCATTATTCGGTCTTTACACAGCAGCATAAAAGGAGACAAAAAGGCAATGCCCAGCTCCCAAGGAAGAAAGCTACGTTACTTGCGGGAGCCCGGTGCCTCTTTGCTTCGTGTGTTGCCTACTTCTACTGTTGGGCTGCGTGCATGGGAAAGTCTGAAATATTTTAAATAAAGAAGTACCACCATCTAAAGTTTCGGAGAGACCCCCGGCATGGAAAGGAAATGTGAGTGTTGGTGGGCACTGGGCTTCCCGGCCTCAGGCTCATCAGCCTTCAGGAGACCCCTCAGGCCCAGGATCTGACTTGTGTGCTGTGCTGGGGTGGCTCTGTGGGTTCATCAAAGCCGGTTGCCACGGGGCCTTCTAAAAATGCTGCTTGAATAGACACTACGACTTGGGGGTCTGAATGTCTGGTCCCTCCTGCCTCTCTCTCCATCACCCAGCTTGAGACCCTGGGACCTGGAATGGTCATAGGCACCCTCCTCCTATCCAGGTATCTGCTCCCATCTCAGGGCCTCAAAGCAGTCTTCACTGACCATCCCGTTTGATGTAACACCCTCCCTTCTCTTGCTCTGCTTCCTATTTCTTCAGAACATCTATTATTTCCTGACCTTTTTTTAAATTTACTCACACATTGTCAGTCTCTCCCACTAGACTCCAGTGAGCGGAGGAAGAGGCGACGCCATCTGCTTGCTCACGACCAAATCTCCCATGTGTGGGACAGAGCGTGACACGTAGGTGCTCAATGTTTGTTGAACGATTGTATTGACCCGACCTTTAATTTAATTTCTGACCCAAGATTACTTGGAGGCTGAGTAAGTAGAACACAAACCAAAAAACCAAGAAAGAAAGTAAACTTTACCTCCTACCATGAAGCATTTCATATACCCTTCCCTGCCTCGCCACCTCTCTGTCTGGATGACATTCCCAGTTGTGGCCGATGCTAACGTGTGAACCTGAATTTCCCCTCCTGTCCCTGGCTTTCCTGATCCAGAGCCTCATAGAAACACAGCTCTGACAACCTGGGTTTCTCATGAGGCTCCTGTCCCTGCTCCACTGGAGACCCTGGTCACTGTCTTTAAGCCGGGGTGCTTTACCTCTTCCTGCCTCCCGCCTCCCCACTCTCCACCCACTTTCTTCTTTCCTTGTTGGGATTGGAGTTATTGGCTCATTCCACATTCCAGAGATACTGAATCCTAGCCTTGGTGGCTCAGCACATGGGACCTGAACCCCTCCGTTGACAAGGACGCCTAAGTAGGGCCCTCCAATCTGCCACTAAACTAGCCATCGGGGAGGTCCAGACAGGGGAGACACAGTCGAACTTATCAACACTCACATTTTCTTTCCATGCCGGGGGTCTCTCTGAAACTTTAGATGGTGGTACTTCTTTATTTAAAATATTTCAGACTTTCCCATGCACGCAGCCCAACAGTAGAAATCAATAGGAGTCTAAGGAGGGTATGAGTCTATGAGACCACAAGCTACGGAAGCCAGACAGAGAAGGGATTTGCAGAACCAGAGATACTCACGGTTGGTTTGCATGGATTCATTTGATCCTGGGGTTCTGACTGGGGGAGGAGGACGGGGTAAGAAGGAACAGGAGTTGAGAAGATTAGGAGAAAGTGGTGACTGCACCTAACAGAAGTTAATATCCAGTATGTCTACGCTGATGCCTCACCAACGATTGTGGTACATGTCTCAGTCGCAAAGTGTGCATGATGAAGAAATGGGCCTCATGCCCCTCAGAAGATAAGGTTTATTTTTAATTATTTCTTTCTAGATCCTGCCGCTCTGGCAATAGTATGTCACCTTCCTCGAGGAGGATTTCACCTGATCTTTTATTCTTATTTTTAGCTTTTCCAGGAGGTGTCTCTAACCACACCCTCTACCCGTGACTCCGAATATTTTCTCCCCGTGAGTATACTTAGGTATACAGCTACCTTCCTGTATTTTCAGTGATTCCCAGGCTTCGGTGCAGTGGTACTAGACCCCCCTTTAGGGGCCAGGAGAGGGGGAGCAAGGGGAGCCTGTATTCCCTCAGGACCAAACACCTGGATTTAAGCCCCCACTTTCTCCTTTCGTCCATCATTTATAACCATTTCAGTGCAGACGGATGGAACACATAGTCTTTCTTCAAACGCTGGGGCTGGGGAAACCTCAGCGGCGGAGTGAAAGCCTCTCAGTGCGCCCGATGACTCGGTCTAAAGCAGTATTACGGCCTGGCGGCAACCCACTTCGGGAAGCTGGTAGGAGACTAAAATAAAAGTTAAATTGAGGGGGTAAATCATTTTATCAGGCTTAGGATTTTTACTCGATGTAATGAGATTCTCAATATAAAATGAGTTAGTTTGTCTGCCTAAGGGCATAGATACTTGAAGAAAGAATTTGAAAATACAGACTCGAAGTAACTAGTGGTCTGAAATAAAACAATGCAGAACAGTGAAGTTCTCATATAAATTTTGGCACATTATACTTTCTTCTGAACAGCATGATTAAATGTGAGTATCCCTTGCTTACCACTGAGAAGGAAAAAACTACCAAGTGGTTTTTGTTAGTTTTTTTTTTCTTTTAAGGACTTTGCTGTTGTATTCTATTTTCCTCTTTTTCTTCCTCCTTCTCATTTATCTTCTAGAAAAACTATGCTTGTTTTTGCTCCACAAAATACAAACTGAATTCAACTCGTTCATAAAAGATGAAGCCAAGCATATTTCTGCATTCCTGCCTATATTGCTCTATGATTTTCCATGACTCAGATATAGAGGGGCCCCCGGTGCAGAGGGCAGATCATTTGCTGACCAACCCACAGAGAGAAATCAGAGGGAAATGCTGAACATTTCTTCTCGGCAACTGACCCAGTGGCTCGCTCTCTCTCTCCCTCTCTCTCTCTCTCTCACCTTCCCTTTTCCTGGCTTTTTCAGAGGCCAGGCATGTGTCTTCTTTCACAGAAAGCAGTGAGCTAAGCCCCGGGAATGTACTGCCAGGTACTCATTCAAGCCAAGGAAATTATGGAAGGAAGGCAGGGCTGATGCATGGGTATCAAACACACGATTGTGGAGAGTGAAGGTTGGGCACGAGGGGGAAGACCTCCCCTCCTGCCTAGGAGGCAGAATCATAGAGGGGAGCAGCTGTAAGAACAGTCTTCCTTTAGTTCAACAGATGGCTTCTATACCCCAGTAACACTTCACGATGGTCGTGAGGTCGGCCCAGACACTAGCACGACATTTGAGGTAGATCAGAGGGCACAGCCAGCGGCCCGGCTCTCCAGTCCAACTGCTCCCAGGGAAGGGGAGGCGGCGGACGCAGGACCTTGGGCAGAACCCTACTAGCACTCTAGGAACACAGAGCTGCGGGCCCAGGACCACTGTCTTGAGATGGGCATTGCTTCAGGTCGTACTGCATGCCACACAACACGTTGTCAGAGTTCTGATCAGAAACCAGAGCTCCAGGCTCTCTTTGGGAAAGTCCTGGCTGAGCCCCTTAACCTCTTCCTTACCTGCCTCAAGGCCCTGCCAAGCCTGGTCCCTGGGGAATCAGTTGCTTGGTGTTTTTGTAGAGAAACAGCCATGATATGTATGTGAGCTCCATCTGATGGAAGTGTCCATGCTCTTGTTTCCGTTTCAGAAAATTGTTTCTTTACACCCTTTGGTTAATCTTTTCCACTGGATATGCTGATGTTTCTCTCTGGACGTCCATGGGGCACAGGGATCTGCTCGTTAACAAGCAGCATTTATAAGTCCTCAAGGAAGAACCCCGTGTAGGTGGTTGTTGCTATAGTAACTTTTTTTTTTTTTTAAGGAAAAAAAACCCCCTAACCTTGCCAATGGACATATAAGAAATTATAAGAAATTAAATTTTCTCCCTCAGAGAAGAATGGAGCTTGAATGCCAAAAACCTCACTCAGCCTCATGAAAAGATTTGTATGAACGATTTCCACGCTTTGGATTGGGCAAAGCGAGCTGCAGGCTCTGAATTCCCAGAATAATGTTCAGTGTGAAAATCAAACAGTTCTATTCTCTTACAAAGCATTTCTTTAATTATGGAGGAGATGGCCCACGCGGGGGACAATGTCGCTGTCGAACACCTAGAGGGTATGGGTATATGCAGCATCTTACTTAAAAACCTCACATTCATATCTTTTAATGTGTCCCCCCAATAAAGATGTGCTATTTTCTTTTCAGAGCTGTGGTCTTTGCAACTTGCTGTCAGCTTTTTCAGCTCTCCCAGCAGGGAAATTCAGGTGAATTCCAAACTGTGATTAGAGAGATCTGAGTGGAGTTAAAAGGAGTCAAACAATAGGAGAGAAGCTTACCCGCACAGGCACATGCACACAGACCAACTGTGTGCAAAGAAAACTTGCACCTGCGTATGACCGTGTCCGCGCTTGTCCTAAAGCAATGAATTTGCTACGGATAGGTGAAGGTCAATGGGAGAGAGAAAAAAAAATCTCTTTCTACTGCCAAAAGTAATAAAGAGAAAGAGAAAGGCACCTGTGACTCTCCGTATCATGGAGGAAAAAAGAATGTTACTAAATGATATTGAAAGTGTAAAAATATGAGAAGCAAAAGCAAGAAATGAAATGATGTGCGCTTGCTAGGTGAACACAGAGAATGGAGAATGGCTTCCGTTGATGCATAGATGGATCAAGGTTGCTGGATTGTTCTCGCCCTCCTCTTCCTCCCATTTTCTGACTATATTTTCTTTGATGCAGAAAATGATAGGTTTGATAATACATAATGATAGGCATCCAAAGATCAAACTTCATTACATCCTTCTTATTCAGTAGCATCAAACTGTCTGGTCCAAAGCAATCCCATATGTGACCTTAATTTAACAAGTGATTAGACCCAATCTGGATGCTTTGAAATATCTTCGGTTATCAAGATCAAGCAGGATAACATTTTAAACAGGCTTTTACTATCCTTAGACTTCCTGAAAATTCATGCTACTGGAATTTTCCTTGAAGCCACCCAGTGCTATCCATCTCTTTTTTTCCGTCTTTCTTGGGGTGGTTTTTCTGTTCCCCAAATGGGATTTCCCCACTTACCCATATTCATTTGGACTTGAAACCAACCAGAAGAACAGCCATAATGCAACCCCTCTGCTTTCTCAGTGACTCCTATATTTCTTATGACCTGGCTTCTCTCACATCTCTGTTAGCTTCGGATGTACACCAAAGTTCCATTACACATAATTTATCTAACCACTTCAGAAGAAACAGGAAAACTCCGGGCCTTCCGTCTAGTATTTGAGGAAGGAATCATAGCCTCAATGCACCCCTTACTGGGATAGGGAAGAGAAGAAAATATGGGAGAAATGGAAGATAAAGTGGTAGAATAGGCCAGGTGACAGAATCCTCCATTCAAAAATGTTTGAGTCCCTACAAAATACAAAGTAAGGTACTTGCTGCTATAAAGGATACAAAAAATGACAAGGCAGACATCGGTCCTCCGAATCCCCAGGGCTGCTATCCTCTCTCTCCTTGGCAGGTGGGGGAAATGGCCCACCCGCCTTGTTTCCCTTCCAGGACCTCCCTTCCCATCCTCAGTACACACTGTGGTTGGGCGTCCTCCTCCAACCACCATGAAATGCCAGAAGTGAGAGCTGCAGCTTTGCCTTTCTCCAGGTAGCCTCTGCTCATTCGTGGGGTTGACCTCTCCCTCCCTGAAGCTTCCTTCTGCCCTTGAGCTGCTCATCTCCAGACTTTATTTCTCTCTCCTTAACTTTTGATACTCCCGAGAGTTCCATTCCCATCCTTTCCCTTCTCCCTCCTCACTCTTTATCTGGATACTCAGAACCCCCTCCGTTCGACTAACGCTTGGTGCATTTCTCCCCCACCTATAGACGCTGGTCTGCAGTGCTGACTCTCTTGCTAGCAAGGGGGTATCTCTACTTACATGCCCCACAGCATCTCAGGTTCAACAGATTGAAGCTCAGACCCATCGTTTGCTTCCCCACCATCCTGTTCAGAAACACGTTCCTCCCCCTGCATTCTTTTTCTCGGCAAATGTTTCCATCATCTACTCATTCACGAATCTAGAAATCTGTATTTGGCCCTCACCCCTTCCCCACATGGAACTAATCACAAAGTTCGTTTGATTTCTCTTTCCTAAGTCCTTTCCCATTCTACCCAGTGCGGCCCACTGTATCTGTGCTGTCTCCCCATATGCCATTCCAATATCAAAATCCATTTTTCTCTTCTACTTGTGTATTTTCTTCACTATCCTCAAGCCTCAACTCAAAACTCCCTCCCTTTCAGAGCCTCATTGTGATCACCACTCTACTGTTTCGAGCCCCGGTAGGCCACTCTATCCATAGTTTGTTTCCTTATGTATTTAACAC
>PITA01017682.1:0-42604 GCA_004023965.1 Spilogale gracilis | reverse complement strand
ATGTGTTTGTGTGAGAATAAAGATGTGAAAGCAGTCGTACAAAACAGTGAACATGGGGCACCTGGGTGGTTCAATCATAGAGTGTCTGCCTTCGGCTCAGGTCATGATCCTGGAGTCCCGGGATCGAGCCCCGCATCAGGCTTCCTGCTTGGTGGGAAGCCTGCTTCTCCCTTTCTCACTCCCCCTACTTGTGTTCCTTCTCTAGCTCTGTTTCTCTTGTCAAATAAATAAATAAAATCTTTTTTTAAAAAAAGAAAAACTAGTTATGGGTGGAATTGGCATGGATTAGGGCGTGACTTAACTAACACTTTTTTATTATTTTACTTCTTACTGCAAATATATTTTTGTTAAAGTACAAAAAGAACCAAAAAACTCACATATAATAAAGCAGAACTTTAACAAAATAAAACAGGACCATTTTTGTTGGACGTAATGAATTCCCACCCCGTACAAGAATGCCTTTCTCAGCATTCTTAACAGGTGTTCATTCGGCCTTTAGCCGAACACGGGTAATGGAAGGGTTATTTCTTCTCAAGGTAGTAAATTCCATTTTTGAACAGTTGTGATTGTTAGAAATTCTTTCTCCTGCTGAACTGAAATCTGCTTTATTGTCACTTTCTCTCTTCCATCTAAACACTGGCTTTCAGAGCTACTCCTCAACCTGGTTCCTTCAATTCAACTTGAATTTATTGAAGTCAATATGTTAATTTGTGTTAGTTGAAAAAAAGCCTTCAGACCAAAGAACTAATTCATTTCCTTCTTTATTTGTGTGTGACTGTAATTATGGGGGACTCAGGAGATACTAAAAGCTATCCAGGATGTAACAATAAAAAGAGAAGAAACAAAGAAGAAGATAGAGAAAGAAAAGAAGGAGTTTTTGCAGAAGGAGCAGGATCTGAAAGCTGAAATCGAGAAGCTTTGTGAGAAGGGCAGAAGGTAAATGATGCTGTGAAGAATAAAACCCCTGTGTGCATGTGTATATTTGTGCATAAGCATCCAGTCGTGTTTGTGTTCCTGGTTTCTTTTCTTTTGGTCTAATTTTTATTTGAAAAACAAGTGCACAAATACAGTCCTCTAATGATTTTAGCTTTTTCAGCACCTTGTGTTAGATTAAGAAAAAAAAAATTCAGTTTCAGTAATACCTTGAAATAACAGCAGCTGATTGTTGGGTCCTAAGTATGATCAAGATTTTGAAATGCATCTAACACCTGCTTTACTTGCTTTGAACCTGATTTTTTAGAAGTTCAGGCTGTGGGAATACTTTGATTATGTTATTCAGCACCAAAACAAATTTTAAACAGTAACATTGTAAGTAAGCCTTTGGAAAGAATTGTTTAGTGGATCTTTGTTCTCTTCTGGGTACTGCAGCAAGAGCAAGGTGTTCATAGGATTTGATCAGATTTTCGGTTTTTCAAGTTTCTTAACATGGAAATCAAAATAGCTGTGAACCTGATGATTTTATTTAAATTCTAAAATGTGTTTTTATTAAGAAAATCTTGGCCTGCTGATGAGTCAGAACTCTAAGTGAAAAGGAGGAAGCTTATTGAGTGAATCATTTTCCAAGTATGAAAGATGGTAACTGTGAAAGGTCAGCATGAGAAAGAATGTTTAGGAAAGAGCCTAAGGACCAATCTGTTTAGTTGAGAATCGAATGATAAAGTTTCAAAGGTGGGTTAGTTGTTCATGAAGGCGCAAGGGTTAGCAATTATGAAGAGTGTGCTAGGAGCATAACCCTATACTGGCAATGTTAGGGCAGGTGACCCCCCTGCCACCCCCCACCGAGAACATGGCTTCTGCCATTGTCTTCACAGGCTGGGAAGGGGATGGTGAAACAGAGACATGTGTGTGCAAGCCGTTTGGCAACAGTCTTAGCAGGAAGTGGGAAGGTGAATCTATCATAATTCTAGGCTCTGTGAAAGATTTCTTTCGATGTGTCCTCTGCACTCTTAACTGTTATGTCTCACCACTTTCTCTGCCTTCTCATTCGATAAGCCCCGATGGTGATTGGTACTAACAGTTTGCTGCTCGTGGCCTAGAAGATCCCATTGGGCTTTTTTATGTCACAAGTGTCAGAATGACCCTTTCTGTCATGCTTTTTGTGGAATATGGCATTCACGTTTCCAGAAGTAGGGGGAAAAAGTCTTCTGTGTTTATCTTTCTTCTAGCAGTGATGTGGATTTTGTTTTGCACTCCATCATCCACAGTAACTGTGGGCACAGAGTGTTAGTCTGTGCCCTTAGCTCATTGTGTTAGTCTGCTCAGACTGCCATCACAGAGTACCACCAACTGGGTGACTTAAATAATAGTACTTTACTGTCTCACGGTTCTAAAGGCTGGAAGTCCAAGGTTAAGATGCTAGCAGGGTTGGTTTCTGGTGAAGCCTATCTTCATGGCTTGCAGGAACTACTACCTTCACGATCTGTCCTCACATGGCCTTTCCTCCGTGTGTGCATAGTTGTTGTGTCTCTTGTCTTCATGTAAGGACACGAGACCCATTGGATTAGAACCCCATCCTTATGATCTCACTTAACTTTAATTACTTCCTAAAGGCCTTATCTCCAAATACAGTCACTTTACTGGTGAGGGCTTCAACAAATGAATTTGGGGGGGGGGCACAAAATTCAGGCCATAACAGCCATGTTTCCTGTTCATAGCTCTCAATGCCGTCAGCCAACACTTACTGAGTGTCTACTGCAAGCCAGACAGTGTGGGCCTGGAGAATAGAAGGTCCTCATGGATCTTATTTTTGACTAGGAGAGATGACAGATAGATCATTACGAACTAGTATAATGACACTGTAATAGTGGTGGTGTGCAAGTACGTAGAAGGGGCATGGAACCTGGATTGGGCAGGGGGAGTCAGAGAGGGATTCCCAGAGGAAATGGTTTCCAGAAAGAATCCTGAGAGATGAAGGGGAATATGAACACCACATGTAATGCATGATCCTTGGTTTGATCCTGGAATAAATAACTTTCAAAGAAAGAGTTACAGGGGTGGAGGTTGGTACCAGAAGGAATTAAGGGGGCAAAGAATGGAGGAAAAGACATTGTAGGCAGGCGGCCTACAGACAAGAGAGAACAGCACCTGAGCTATAGGGAGGTGGGGAGGAATGAGACCCGTGCAGTAGTGGGAAGCCAGTCACAAAAGACTCCTATATCATGTGTTCAGGAGTTTGGATTTTTCCCTGATAGAGATACTGAAATATTTTAAGTGAGGAGGGGTATCAAAGAAGGAGTTCTGCATTTTAGATAAATAACTTTGGCAGGTGGAAAGTGGATGGGAGTAGTGTAAAGGACCTGTTAGGAGACTTACTTGTCACGGCCTGTATGAGAGTGATAGTGGCCCACACTGTAGCGGCCCTGGCTGGGAAGAGAGAATTTCACATTGATGTTATATAGAGGTGAATTTACAGGACACCTGGGTGGCACAGTCAGTTAAGTGTCCGACCCTTGTTTTCAGCTCAGGTCATGATCTCAGGGTCGTGACATAGAGGTCCAAGTCCAGTTCTGTGCTCAGCGAGCTGGGCTCTGTGCGCAGCATGGAGGCTGCTTGGATTCTCTTTCCCTCTCCCTCTGCTCCTACCCACTTCCTGCTCCCTCTTTTTCTCAAAAATTAATTAATTAATTTAAAAAAATTAAAGGTGAATTCACTTAATAGAAATCTGCTGAGTGCTTTGTACTCTTTGAGGGTAGTCACTGTGTATTTTAATGTAATTATAATTTCTAAAGAAGACACCCTGAGTTAACAAAAACACAAAACCCCCAATCCAAGGAACTAATACTGAGTTTAGTCATGTATTCGATGAATTTTTTTCTGGCTACCTGGTTGCTTTATCATGGACATTATCATGCTTTTGTGGGACACTTCCTAATTCCCAGCTTAGATCCTTAAGGGTTATTGCTGGCATGAGGAAGATGAGGCTTCCATGTGAGTGCTATTTCAGGGCAGAACTTCTTTTCAAGATTCCTGCCTTTAGGACACCTGGGTGGCGCAGTGGTTAAGCCTCAACCTTCGGCTCAGGTCATGATCCCGGAGTACTGGGATCGAGCCCTACATCGGGCTGCCTGCTCAGTGGGAAGCCTGCTTCTCCCTCTCTCACTCCTGCTGCTTGTGTTCCCTCTCTGGCTGTGTTTCTCTCTGTCAAATAAATAAAGTAAAAAAAAAAAAAAAAAAAAAAAAAAAAAAAAAAAAAAAAAAAGATTCCTGCCTTTAAAGTGACTCACTGAGAATGGCAGCAAGTAGGGCTCTTCCCCAGTGAAAGATTCGTGAGCTTGTATCATTAGTTGATTCATAGAAGTAGCTTGGGACAAAGAGCAGGAAAGTTGAAATACTAAGCATGATTCTTCTTTTTTGGAAAATGTTCTGGACATGGGCCGCCTGGGTGGCTCAGTAGGTTAAACGCCTGCCTTCAGTTCAGGTCATGATCTCAGGGTCCTGCAATTAAGCCCTGCATCGGGCTGCCTGCTCAGTGGGGAGCTTGCTTCTCCCTCTTTGTCTACTGCTCCTCTGGCTCATGCGTTTTCTCTCTCTCTCTCTCTCTCTCTCTCTCTCTCTTAAATAAATAAAATCTTGAAAAAAAATGTTCTGAGCTTACCTGATGAACTCATATCATAGAGAGATAGGTAAATAGCACATCGAGGAGCTTAACTGTT
This sequence comes from Spilogale gracilis, assembly GCA_004023965.1. Taxonomy (NCBI): domain Eukaryota; kingdom Metazoa; phylum Chordata; class Mammalia; order Carnivora; family Mephitidae; genus Spilogale; species Spilogale gracilis. The sequence continues at coordinate 37,952 of PITA01017682.1, read as the reverse complement.
GGACAAATTTTTTTTAAGATTTTATGAGAGAGAAGGAGAAAGAGAGGGATGAACAGACTCTACACTGAGTACAGAGCCTGACACAGGGCTCCATTTGAGGACCCTGAGATAATGACCCAAGCCAAAGCCAAGAGTCAGACTTTCAAAAGACTGAGGCACCCAGGCACCCCTGGAAGTGTTACTCTAGGTGTCATTTAAGAGTCTGCACTAAGTTGAAATCAACAGGGTGCATGAAGATTCATTTTGGAAATTTCTCACCAAATGCTAGTTTATTTAACTGGTATGTCCTAGCAGCTTGCCTAGCAATCAGTAAATCTGGTAAGCATTTCTTAGGTGCAAAGCAGTGAGCCAGGCTCTTGCTACATGTATTTGATGATAGCTGTCCATCCTTCCAGCAGTCTGCTTGTTGCCAGTGAGTCTATACGACCATTTCAGGTCCTCTTTCTTGTTCGGTGGCCTCATTCCATTTCCCACCAGTCTTTAGCTCCCTGGAAGCATGTCTTTCTGAAGCCAGCCTAGATGCACGGTCCACTGCTTGGATTACTCCCTTTGTGTTACCCTCAATTCTCTTTCCTCTCATTCCTCTGTAGCACTCCAGTCCTCGGTCAGGTCAGCCACCTGATTTCTCTGTTCTCACATCTGGGCTGCTGAATGCTGCTGGAGACCACCTGCCAGTTGTGTGTCTGGGATCAGAACAGTTTATGACTTCTTACATTACCTGAACCCTCAGGGAGCCCTCTTCTTCTGAGGGCTGGCCCAAACTTTTACCTCCCTTTCTCAACTTCCTCTCTCCACCATTTGTCTGTATAGTCTTAGCAGATGATCTCGCTTTTTATTTCACTGTAAAAATAGAGACCATCAAGTGAAACTTCTTTCAGCTTCCCAGCTCTCAGCAGACACATCCATCCTTTCCTTCCCTCCTTGTGTCTGAGTCTATGTACCTGTATGTGAATTCAGTTCCCTCTTCTCCATTTCTCCATAAGTGGCAGCACTGTGCAACCCTGTCTAAACTGAATATCCAAGAGTCATCCTCAATTCTTCTCAGCCTCTTTTCCACCAAATCTGTTTTTACCAAGTTCTGTACATTCTTGGTACTAATTATCCCTTTCTTAGGGTGCCTGGATAGCTCAGTTGGTTAAACCACTGCCTTTGGCTCAGGTCATTATCCCAGGGTCCTGGGATTGAGCCCCGCGTTCTCCCTCTGCCTGTTGTTCTCCCTGCTTGTGCTCGCTCTCTGTCAAATAAATAAATAAAATCTTTAAAAGAAAATTACCCTTTTCTTTCTGCTCATGCTGACCCTGTCAGTTCAGGATCTCATCAGTCCTAGATCACTGAGGTAGGCTATGAAACTTTCTTTGCCTCCACTCTGCCTCCCTTCTCACTTGTATAGTACACTGCTACCGTAGAAATCTTTCTCATGTCCACATCTGATGCTGTCATTTCCCCGCTGAAAATTTTTCATAGTTCTTTATGGCTTTTAGGGTAAAGTTTTAGCTCTTTAGCTTAATATAGAAGGCCCTCAGTTACCTAGTCCCTGTTTATGTCCCCAACTATACTTTTTACTGCTCCCCCAAACAACCATGCTGGTTTATACCTGTTGCTACCTAAACTCACTTTGAACTCAGCCTGTATTACTTGCTCTAGAAAGCTTTCCCAGGGGCGCCTGGGTGGCTCAGTTGGTTAAGCGGCTGCTTTCGGCTCACGTCATGATCCTGGAGACCCGGGATCGAGCCCCACATTGGGCTTCCTGCTCGGTGGGTAGCCTGCTTCTCCCTCTCTCAGTCCCTCTGCTGTGTTCCCTCTCTAGCTGTGTTTCTCTCTGTCAAATAAATAAATAAAATCTTAAAAGAAAGAAAAGAAAAGAAAGCTTTCCCAGATCCTCCCTATCTCCTCCCCTTCACACATGGTGAAGGTTTCGTTTGGATGACCCTCCTCTGTACTCATTAACATGCTGAGTATACCTGTGTCTTAACACAAAGCTCTGATGGTCTTTTTGTTGACTTGAATGCCTCCCCCATCACATAGTTAGCTTCTTGAGGATAACTGTGTGATGATCTATGCTATGCTATGTAAAACAGCCATCTATAGCTTAATATCTTGGGGCACCTGGGTTGCTCAGTCATTAAGCATCTGCCTTCAGCTCAGGTCATGATCTCAAGGTCCTGGGCTAGAGCCCTGCATTGGGCTCCTTGCTCAGCCAGCAGCATGCTTCTCCCTCTCCCACTCCCCCTGCTTGTGTTCCCTCTGTTGTGCTGTGTCAAATAAATAAATAAAATCATAAAAAAAATAACAATATCTTAAAATAATTTTATTATTTCTCACGGTTTTGGGGTTGATTAAGTCTCGGATGGATGGTTCTGCTGGTCTCCTCTAGGGTCAGTTCTGTAGCTGTGCTTGGATGGCAGCTGGGACTGGAACTGCCAGGATGGCATCATTGCTATTTCTGATGCCTTGGCAGGGACACCTGGAAAGCTGGGCCCGGCTGAGCCACAGAGAGGTCTAGGCCTTTTCTCATTCTCTGTCTCCATTTGTCTTTTCCCTCTCCAGGTGGTCTTTTCAGCAGAGGGGCCAGATTTCTTACTTGGTGGCTCAGAGCTTCCAAGAGTACAAACGTGGAAGTTTCTAGGCTTGCCTAAGGCATAGACTTGGAACTGGCACAGTGTTATTTCTGTGGTATTCTTTTGGTTAAAATGAGTCACAGGGCCAGCTCAGATTCAGTGTTGGAGGGGGCTGAACATGAACACCACCAGGCCTGCTTCATTGGGAGGGGTCCATATTTGGAAAATCTGCTCCTGCAACAATTAACACATCTCACTTAATTTTTTCTGTTGTTAAGTGTTAATATCTTTTGTATATAAGGAATCATAGAAGTTATACAAATAGGGATGCATAACTACAGATGTTTTAGAAATATGCGGGATGAGTTTTGGGGAAAGAGTGAGGCTAGGACATCAACCAGAAGCTCTTACAATAAACTGAGTTTCTAAGGATCATTATAAGACTACTGATGGTGGAATGAGAAGGAAGAAATGGATTCTGGAGGAATCAGGGCTTGATTATTTTAGAGATTAAGGCTGGGGGAAGTGTCAAAACTAACTTCTTCATTGACTCTGGGTAACTGTGCTGTCTGGACAGAAATTGGGAAGTGGAATACCTGTTCTAAGTTCTGAGGGTAAAGGTAATGTGATGATATGAAACATACAAATTAAAATTCTCAGCCAGCCACTGGAAGTGGGACACTTGACTAGAAGAGATGCTTTGTCTTCATTTGGAATTGACTGCATGGAGGTGATAGTTACAACACTGAAAGTTTTCTGTGGGAAAAACTGTAGAGTAGGACTCAGTTCTGAACACTGAGGTACACCTACAGTTTGGGAGTACAAAAAGGAAGGGAAGGCAGAAAGCAAAGAAAACAGCTTAGAATACTAGTATAGGGCTTCAAAGCGGGAGGTGGGTAACAGTGTCAGAAACTGCAGGAAAGTACATGAGAACCAGTTCTGAATAAAGACCATTGGTAATTACTGAGTGTAACCAACAGGGACTTGTAGGCAGAGGAATTAAATTACTGGATTTACTTTTCCCCCAATATTTTATGAAAAATTTTAAACACTAGGAGAAGCTGAAAGTGTTGTACCTTAACACTCACCCCCTAGATTCAACGATTAATATTCTACTAAATTTGTTTTACCAATATCTTTCCATCTCTCTATCCATTCATCAGTCCATCTTTTTTCTTTTCAAAGTCTATCAGAGTAAGTTGCAGTCATCAGTAACTTCACCTTTACATCCATTAACGTGCATATCATTAATCAGAGTTAAATAGTATTTGTGTTTCTTTTTTTGTGTTAATGTATATGCAGTTAAATACATAAATCTTAAGTATAGGTTTCCATGAGTTTTGACCAATGTCAAATGCCTGTGTAATTCAAACGCCATTAAGATATAGAGAGTACTACCCTTAAACCAAATGATCCCCTCATGCACTTTCTCAGTCTTTTCTTGTCCTGTCTTCCAAAGACAAATGCTGTTCTGATTTTCTCATCATAAATTAACTTTGCATGTTCTAGGGTGTCACATAAATGAAATCATACAATATGTACTCTTTGTGTAGGACAACTTTCATTCATCGTAATGCTTCTGACGTTCATTTATGTCTCTTTATTGTCGAGTAGTATTCCTTTTGTTAGTGTACCACAGTTTATCCATTCTCCTTTGGGGTGCATATAATGGTTTCCAGATTTTGACTATTAGGAGTAGAGCTGCTGTGAATAGTCAAGTATGTCTTTGTGTGAGCATATGCTTTTATTTCTCTTGGGTAAATTTCTAGGAGTAGAATCACCAGCTTGCAGGGTAGGTATATGTTTAGTTTTATAAGAAACTGACAGATAAATTTCCAAAGTAGATATACCATTTTACACTCTACCTACAAGGTATGAGAATTCTGGTTCCTTCATATGCTTGTCTTTCAAATGCTTGTATTTCATTGTGGTTTTAATTGGCATTTCCCTCATTACTAATGATGTTGATCACTTTTTCCATGTGCTTATAGGCCGTGCATATGTTTGTTTTTGTGAAGTGTCCACTCAGATTTTTGCCCCCCCCACTTTTTTTGGTTGTTTTAGAAGTTCTTTGCATATTACAAATATAAAGCCCTCTGTTGGTTATATATTCTGTGAGAATGTTCTTCCACTGTCTGACTTAGCCATTCATTTTTTAATTGTATCTTTTGATGAACAGAAGTTTTAATTTTAAGGCTATCTTTTCTTTAATTTTTTAATTTGTTTTTCACTTTTTTTTTAATTTTAAGGCTATCTGATTTATCAGGTTTTATAGCTACTGCATTCTTTGTCCTAAGAAAGCTTGGCTTACCCTGAGGTAGCAAAGGTGTTCTCCTCTGTTTTCTTATGGAAGTTTTATCATTTTAGCTTTTATCTTTATGATCCATCTCAAGGTAATTTTTTTACATGTTGAGAAGTAGAGGTTGAGGTTCATTTTTTGAGGTTCATGTGCCTATCCAGTTGTCCCAGCACTGTGTGTTGAAAAGACTTTCCTTTCTCCCATTGGATTGCTTGACAGATTTGCCAAAAACCAAATGATAGTATGAGTCATTTGTATAAATAGTGGGTCTTTTTATGAGTACTATTCTTCCGCATTGGTATATTTGTCTATCTTTATGCCAAATCATGCTGTTGATTATGGCTTTATAGTAAGTCATGGTCAGAGAACATAAGGTCTGCTTCCCCCCCCACCCAAGGTTCTTTGGACTTTGCCCTACGTTTAGATCATTTGCTCTACTATATATGTTTGAGAAACAGTTTGCCAGTGTCTTTAAAAACGAAACCAAACTGGTGAGACATAGTTCCTTTGAATCTGTAGATCAGTTGGGGGAAAATTGACATCTTAATAATGCATAAATACATATCTGTCTGTTTATTTAGATCTTTATGTTACCAACATTTCAGAATTTGCAGAACACAGGTCTTAAACAACTTTCTAAAGACATTTATTTGTAAGTATTTTAAATTCTTTGACCTATTTAAGTAGAATTAAATTTTCAAAACAATTTCTTTTTTTTAAAAAATATTTTATTTATTTATTTATTTGACAGAGAGAAACACAGCCAGAGAGGGAACACAAGCAAGGGGAGTGAGAGAGGGAGAAGCAGGCTTCCCACCGAGCAGGAAGCCCGATGTGGGGCTCGATCCCGGGTCTCCGGGATCATGACCTGAGCCGAAAGCAGTTGCTTAACCAACTGAGCCACCCAGGCGCCCCTTGAAAACAATTTCTAACCATTTCCTGCTAGTATATGCATTTTGTGTATTAACCTTACACCTTCTACTTTGCTAGATTTACATATTAGTGTCTTAGTTGTTTTGTAGATTCCTTAAGATTTTCTATGTAAACAATTACAGCTACTGTGAATATACAGTTTTATTTCTTCCTTTCAAATCTTAAGCCTTTTATCTCTTGTAAACATTAGTACACTGACTAGGACCTCCCATACAGTGTTGAATAGAAGTGGTAGAGTAGACATACTCACCTTGTTTCTACTCCTAGGGGAAATGTTTAGTATTTTCCTGTTAATTGGGATAATAGCTATAGGTTCTTTGTCGATGCCCTTTATCAAATTGGGGAAGTTCTCTTCTGTTTCTAGTTTTCTGAGAGTTCGTTCTTACCATGATTGGGTACTTAGTTTTGTCAAATAGTTTTTCTGCACCTACTAAAATTATAGAATGGTTTTACTCATTTATTCTGTTAATGTGGTGAATTATATTGATTTATTTTCAAATGTTAAGCCAATTGTCCATTCTTGGAATAAGCCCCGTTGGAAAAGATATGTTATTGTTTTTATATATTGCTGGATTCGACTTGCTATTATTTTTTAGGGATATTTGTGTCTATACTTACTGAGCCATAGTCTACATTTTTAAAAAAATTAAAAAATGTAATTATATTGGTTGCTTGAGGGAATGATGTTAAAATCTCTGTGACTATAGACTTTTCTCTTTTTCCTTTTAATTCTGTGAATTTTTGTTACTTATATTTCAAAGTTGTATTGTTAGATACATACGTTTATGATTGTTATATATTCTTGATGAGTTAGCTATTTTATCATTATGAAATGTCTCTCTTTATCTTTATCATAGTCTTTTTTTTTTTATAAAGATTTTATTTGTTTATTTGACAGAGAGATTACAAGTAGGTAGAGAGGCAGGCAGAGAGAGAGGAGGAAGCAGGCTCCCTGCTGAGCAGAGAGCCCGATGCGGGCCTCAATCCCAGGACCATAACCTGAGCCGAAGGCAGAGGCTTTATGTTAAAGTTTACTTTATGTGATATAGGGGCGCCTGGGTGGCTCAGTTGGTTAAGCGACTGCCTTCGGCTCAGGTCATGATCCCGGAGACCCGGGATCAAGTCCCGCATCGGGCTCCCTGCTTGGCCGGGAAGCCTGCCTCTCCCTCTCTCACTCCCCCTGCTTGTGTTCCCTCTCTGGCAGTGTTTCCCTCTGTCAAATAAATAAAATCTTAAAAAAAAAAGTTTATGTGATATTAATATAAATACTGCAGTCTTATGTTTATTTTTTACATGAGGTATATTTTTCCATCATTTATTTTCAACCTGTCTGCTTTTTTAATGTGTCATAAAGACAACATATAATTGGATCTTTCTTTTTGATCTATTCTGACAAGCTGCCTTTTAATTAGAGGCTTTAGTCAGTTTATATTTGATGTTAATTATTGATATGGTTGAATTTAGGTCTACTCTTTTACTATGTAAATTGAATATTAATTTTTAAAATTTTATTTATTTATTTGACAGAGAGAAACACAGCTAGAGAGGGAACACGAGCAGGGGGAGTGAGAGAGAGAGAAGCAGGCTTCCCACGGAGCAGGGAGCCCCATGCGGGGCTCGATTCCAGGACTCCAAGATCATAACCCAAGCTGAAGGCAGAGGCGCAAAGACTGAGCCACCCAGGCGCCCCGTATAAATTGAATATTAATTCTTGAATATTTTTTAGAATTCTATTTTAATTTGGCCTTTCCTTTCCTGGATATACATCTGTTACATTAATACACTGGTAGCATTTGTTATAAAGAAAAATTACATGCCTGCTTGTATTAGAAAGACTTGTAATTTTGGGGCACCTGGGTGGCTCAGTGGGTTAAGCGTCTGCCCTCGGCACAGGTCATGATCTCAGGGTCCTGGGGTCCAGGCCTGCATCGGGCTCTCTGCTCAGCAGGAAGCCTGCTTCCCTCTCTCTCTGTCTGGCTGCCTCTCTGCTTACTTGTGATCTCTCTCTCTGTCAAATAAATAAATAAGATCTTTTTTTTTTTTAAAAAAAAAAGATTTTTAGATATAATGTACATCAATAAAAGGCAGTTGTTTTAAGTTGCATATTAGATGAATTTTGAAACTAATCATGTATGTAAACACTAACACAAAGTATAGCACATAACCGTTACTCTCTAGTGTCCCATGTCCCTTCTGCATCACAGCCCTTTCTTCCCTTCAGTTCCCAGGTAAATGCTTTATCACTGTAGATTACATTTACCTTTTCTAGAAATTTGTGTCTAGCTCCCTTCACTCAGCTTATTTTAAGGATTCATCCATGATGTTATCATGGATATGAAATATCTCAATAGTTTATTCTTTTTCTTTTTTTAAAGATTTTCTTTTTTAGAGCAGTTTTAGGTTTACAACAACAAAACTGAGAGCTTGATACAGAGATTTTCCATATACCCCCTGTCCCCACGCATGCATAACCTCTCATTAATCAACATCACTCACTAGAATGGGACATTTTTTACTAAGGGTGAACCTGTCCAAAGTCTGTAGTTTACCTGAGGGTTCACTCTTGGTTTTGCACATTCGGTGGGTTTAGACAAATGTGTAATGACATATATCATACAGAATATTTCTCAGTGTCCCCCAAATCCCCTGTGCTCTACCTATTCATGTCCTCCTTGCACCTTTCCCTACCAAGAGCCACTGATCTTGTTATTGTCTCCATAGTTTTGCCTCTTCCAGAATAGTATATTAGTTGGAATCATACAGTACATAGTTATGTAAAATTGGCTTCTTTACTTAGTAATATGCATTTGAGGTTCCTCCCTGTCTTTTCATGTCTTGACAGCTCATTTATTTTTAGTTCTGAATAATACTCTCTTGTTAGGATGTACCACAGTTTTTTAATCCATTCATCTACCAGCAGACATCTTGGTTGCTTCCAGGTTTTGGAAGTTATGAATAAACATAAACATGCTGCTGTAAACATCCATGTGTAGTTTTTGTGTAGACCTAAGTATTCAGCTCCTTTCAGTAAGTACAAAAGAGTGCAGTTGCTGAATCATATGTTAAGAGTATGATTAGTTTTGTAAGATATCAGCAAACTGTCTTTAGTGGTATCTCATTGCTGTTTTAATTTGCATTTTTCTGATGACAGCTACTGTGGAGCATCTTTTTATATGCTTACTTGCCATCTGTCTTCTTTGGTAAGGTGCCTTTTAAGGACTTTGGCCCATGTTTTATCAGGTTTATTTTCTTACTCTTGAGTTTTAGAGGTTCTTTGTGTATTTAACAGTCTTTTATCAGATGTGTAATATTTTCTCCCAATCTGTGGCTTGTCTTCTAATTCTTTTGATATTATCTTTTGCAGAACAGAAGTTCTCAATTTTTTTTTTTTAAAGATTTTATTTATTTGACACAGAGAAACACAGCCAGAGAGGGAACACTAGCAGCAAGAGTTAAGAGAGGGAAAAGGAGGCTTCCTGCCAAGCAGAGAGCCCAATGTGGGGCTCAATTCTGGGACTCTGGGATCATGACCTGAGCCGAAGGCAGAGGTTTAACCACTGAGCCACCCAGGTGCCCCAGTTCTCAATTTTTTAAAAGGTTTATTTAATTATGGGGCACCTAGGTGGCTCAGTCATTGAGCATTTGCCTTCGGCTCAGGTCATGATCCTGGGGTCCCAGGATCAAGCCACTCATTGGGTTCCCTGCTCGGCGGGAGGCCTGCTTCTCCCACTCTCACTCCCCCTGCTTGTATTCTCTCTCTAGCTGTGTTTCTCTCTGTCAAATAAATAAAGTCTTTAAAAAAATTTAATTAATTAATTAATTAATTAATTATTTGAGGGAGGAGGAAGGCAGAGAGAAAAAGCAGATTCTGCGTAGAGCTGGTCACAGGTTTTATCCTACAACTCTGAGATCATGACCTGAGCCAAAGCCAAGAGTTGGGTGCTCAACTGACTGTACCACCCAGGTGCCCCAGACGTTCTCAGTCTACTTTGTCAGTTATTTCTTTCACAAATTGTGTCTTTGGTTTGTATCTAAGAGGGCCTCATCACACCCAAGTTCACCTAGGTTTTCTTCTGTGTTATCTTAGGAGTTGTATAGTTTCATATTTTACATTTAGGTCTATAATCTATTTTGAGTCAACTTTTGTTAAAGGTGTAAGGTCTGTGTTTAGTTTCAATTTTTGCATGTGGTTGTCCAATTCTTCTAGTACCATTTGTTAAAGAAACTCTTTGCTTCATTTTATGGCCTTCATTCCTTTGTCAAAGATTAGTTGGCTGTATTTATGAGGGTCTGAAATAGCTCTTTATTGTGTTTTATTGATCTCTTTGTTCTTTTGCCAGTACCACACTGTTTTGATTACTATAGAAAATACTTTATAGAAAGTCTTGAAGCCTGGTATCATCAGTCCTTCAAATTGGTTCTTTTCTTTCAATTTTATGATGGCTAATCTGGGTCTTTGCCTTTCATATAAACTTCAGAGTCAGTTTGTTGGCATCCATAAAATAACTTGCTGAGATTGGATTGGGATTGCATGGAATCTATAGATCAAGTTGAGAAGAATGGACATCTTGGTAATGTTAATTTCCCTATCCATGAACATGAAATATCTCTCCATTTACTTAGTTCTTTTTTGATTTTGCTCATCAGGGTTTTATAGTTTTCCTCATAGAGATCTTTTATTTATTTTGTTGGATTTATACCTAGATATTTCATTTTGGGGGGATGCTAATGTCAATGTTACTCCTGTTTTTAATTTAAAATTCCACCTGTGCACTGATAGTGTATAGAAAAGCAATTGACTTTTGTATATTAATCTTGTATCCTTCAACCTTACTTTAATCTCTTATTTGTTCAAGAAGGGTTTTTTGATTCTTAACAATTTCATATACAGATGATCATGTCATCTGCAAAGATATTTTTATTTTCCTTTCTTACTTGTGTACCCCCAACGAGATCTCTATCTTGAGATCAAGAGTCACATACTCCACCAACTGAGCTAACATGTACCGTGGTCCAATTTTTTTCTTAAATGTTTGGTAGTATTTACCAGTAAATCTTCTGAGCATAATGCTTTTTGTTTTGGAAAGTTATTATTGATTCTTGAAGAGATACAGGCATTCATTCCTTTCTAATGCTGAATTATAGTCCATTGTGTGGCTATCTCTGTGCAGATGTTCTAATATAAATTGTCTCCTGTTCTTCCTAGTGAGAGATCAGTGACCATTCTTGTTTTTCTCTATGTATTATGTCATTTTTCCCTAGGGCTTCTTTCAAGATTTTCTATCTTTAGTTTTCAGTAGTGTGACTTTGAATTGCCCAGGTGTGATTTTCTTTATGCTTTTCCTGTTTAGGTTTTTCTGAGCTTCTTAATCTGTAAAGATATGTCTTTTATCAAATTTTGGGAAATTTTCTGACATAATTTGTATATATTTTTTCTGTCCTGTTTCCTCCTTTATTTCTGGGACTCTGCTTTCATATATGTTAGTCCCTTTCATATTGTCCTATAGCTCATGGAGGCTTTGTTCAGTTCTTTACCGTGTTTTTAATACTGTTCCTCATATTGGGTAACTTCTATTGATCTATCTTCAAGCTCGCTTATTCTCTCTTGTATTATTTCCATTCTGTTGTTAAGCCCATGCAATGAATTTTATATTTCCAGTATTGTATTTTTCAGTTCAGTTATTTCAGTTTATTTCTTTTTTACAGTTTCTGTTTCTTTGCTGAAAATTCTTACTTGTGCACTCCTTGAGAACGTATTTTTTATGTCTTTTGCATAAAGTAGATGCTTTAAAATCCTTACCTACTAATCCTAGCATCTTGGTGACCTTGAAGTTCTTGTTCTTTGAGTTTCCTTTTTTGTCGACCAGGATTTGGAATCAGAAGGATTATCCTAAATAAGGAACCAGCATGAAAGGTACACACTATTTACATGAAGTTCTGAGATAGGCAAACCTATAGCGAGAGAAAGCAGATCAATGATTGTTAGTGGCTCAGGGTAGAGGGAAGAGATTGATTGCCATGTAGAAAATAGTCAGGCTTCCAAACCGTATGTTTCTGTCACAACTACCCGACTCTGTTTTGTAGCAGTGAAAGCAGCCATGAACAATATGTAAGTAAAATGAGCATGATTGTGTTCCCCCCAAAATGTTACTTATAAAAATAGGTTGCAGCATGATTTTGACTCACAGGCCATAGTTTGCCAACTCCTGCTCTTTACTATGGATCATGTTTCCTGTTCCTTCATATATTGGTAATTTATGGTTGAATCCTGACTCTTATGAATAGTATATTGTAGAGACTCTAGATTTTGTTCTATTTCTTCAAAAAGTCTTGTTTTGTTTTGTTTTGTTTTGTTTTAATTGTCATATTGGGGGCGCCTGGGTGGCTCAGTTGGTTGAGCGACTGCCTTCGGCTCAGGTCATGATCCTGGCGACCCAGGATCGAGTCCCACATTGGGCTCCCTGCTCAGCGAGAAGCCTGCTTCTCCCTCTCTCACTCCCCCTGCTTGTGTTCCCTCTCTCACTGTATTTCTCTCTGTCAAAGAAATAAATAAAATCTTTAAAAAAAATTGTCATATTGGGCTTAAACATCATACCCTTATTTGATGTCCAATAGCTGTGGTCTCTGTTAAGTTTAGCTGCAACTGGATTCCTTAGAATCTCTTCTGTGCATGTGTGGTTCAGGGATCATCCAGATATTTGAGCAGATTTATATTCAGAATGTGCGGCTCCTCATCTGTAACTCTTCTTTTTAGGGTTTCCTACTCATTTTCCAGTTTTTATGGTAGTTCGCAGTTTTGTCCTTCAGTTTTCAAGGTAGTAAGCCTGTTAGGTTTCTATCTCAGTTTTAGCCATCAGCACAGAGCTGGCTAGTGTTGGCCCTTGGGCAAATAACTCTAAAAAACCAGGAAACAACAGTGATACTCAGTTCTTGTTTGCTGTCTAATACCTTCAGATAGGTGCTTTTTTTTTTTTTTTTTTAAATAACATTTTGTTTAGAATACATTGCTTTTGACCTGTAAGATGTTGGTCTGTTAGGAGCAACTCTGTCCTTATTAGAAGTGGAAGCTCTCCAGATTTAATTTGTAGGATAATTCTGTCCACATTACGTTAGATGGGCTAAAGATCAGCCAGTGTCAGGAATTCAGTTTCAGCCAGATGAAACGAAGGCCTGATCTAACTGGCAAAGGAACTGAAAAGGGGGTATTCTGAGGTAGGACTGATAAGATTTGTTGAGCCTTACAGAAAGAGGAGGTGTAATGACAATAAGATGTCTGAGATACAGAAATGGTAACTAACAGGGGGCAATGGCTTGGGGGTTGGGGTTGCAGATTCTTTTCTTTTTAACTGCAATTTATGGAGGTATGCTTTATATATGATAAAATTCACCCATTTTGTTTTATTTTAAATATTTTATTTATTTATTTGACAGAGAGAAACACAGCTAGAGAGGGAACACAAGCAGGGGGAGTGAGAGAGGGAGAAGCAGGCTCCCTGCCTAGCAGGGAGCCTGATGCAGGGCTCCATCCCGGGACTCTGGGATCATGACTGAAGCCGAAGGCAGATACTTAATGACTGAGCCACCCACGTGCCCCAGAATTCACCCATTTTAAATGATGTATATGGTCATGGCACCCCACCAGAATCATGATATTCAGTATTTCCACTACCCCAGAAAGTTCCTTCATGATTCTTTGGAATCCATTGCCTCCCCTACCCTGGGCCATTGGCACCCACGGATCTACTTTCTCTCACTGTAGTTTTGCCTTCTCTGGTACCTCATGTAAATAGAATCATACTATATATAGCCTTTTTTTTAGATAAAGCTTTTGTGATTCATCCATGTTGTTGCATGTATCAATGGTTCATTCCTTTTTATTGCTGAGTAGTATTCCATTATAAAATTACATCAGATTTGTTTATGTATTAACTAGTTGTTGGGCAATTGGGTTGTTTCTTTTTTTTTTTTTTTTTAATCTATAATAAATAAAGCTGCTCTGGTGTTTCTGTGGACGTTTTCTTTTTTTTTTTTAGAATTATATTTATTTGACAGAGAGAGATCGCGAGAAAGGGAACATAAGCAGGGAAGTGGGAGAAGGAGAAGCAGGCTTCCCGCTGAACAGGGAATCTGATATGGGACTTGATCCCAAGACCCTGAGATCATGACCTGAGCTGAGGCAGACGCTTAACAACTTAGCCACCCAGGCGCCCTATGTTTTCTTTTCTCTTGGGTAAATGCTTAGGAGTGAAATTGCTGGGCCATATGTTTGCTTAACTTTATATGGAACTGGCAAACTGTTTTCCAAGGTTGCTTTACTATTTTGCATTCCCACCAGCAAGTGTATAAGAATTCCAGTTATTCCATATCATCAACAATACTTGACATTATGAGTCTTTTTTAGTTTTAGGCATTTTAAGAAGTGTTAAATAGTATCTCATTGTGGTTTTAGTTTGCATTTCCCTAATGACTATTGATGTTGTGCCACTTTTCATGTCCTTGTCTGTCATTTTTCGTTCTTTTTTTGGTGAAGTATCCATTTGAATATTTACCCATTTACAAAAAGCATGTTGTTTTCTTGAGTATTCTTGATACAAGTTCTTTGATCAGATATGTGTTTTGCAGATATTTTCTCCCAGTCTGTGACTTGCCTTTGTGTTTTGTAATGATACCTTTTTGAAATGCAGAATTTTAAGTTTCAGTGAAGTCCAGTTTTCCTGTTTACCAGTTTTTTCTTTTGTGGCTCATGGATTTTGTGTTCCAAGAGCTCTTTGCCCAACCCAGAGCAGAAATCAATTAAAAAAATTTTTTTTGAATTTATTTATTTGACAGAGAGACCGCAAGTAGGCAAAGAAACAGGCAGAGAGAGAAGGGGAAGCAGGCTCCCTACTGAGCAGAGAGTCTGATGCAGGCCTCGATCCTAGGACCCTGAGATCATGACCTGAGCCGAAGAGAGGCTTAACCCTCTGAGCCACCCAGGCACCCCAAAATCTACTTAATTAGAAGAATGACATTGTTTACCTTTTTGTAAGTCTCTTTTTAGTGGAAGAAGCTTAATTCACCTATTTACTTCTACATGTAATCCATTGCAGTATGTTGTTTTGATTGAAGTATGTGAAGAAAATCTGGTCATAACACAGATAGGTAGTTGAAAAAGTGAGGAGTATCTTAATAGCCTTAAATTTTTTTTAAAGATTTTGTTTGTTTATTTGACAGAGAGATAGAGCACAAGTAGGCAGAGTGGCTGGCAGAGGGAGAGGGAGAAGCAGACTCCCTATTGAGTAGGGAGCCTGAAGTGGGGCTTGATCCCAGGATGCTGGGATCATGACCTGAGCCGAAGGCAGCCACTTAACCAACTGAGCCACCCAGGCACCCCCTTGAATTTTTTTTTTAATTTCTTTAAAGTTTTTATTTGAGAGCGAGAGAGAGATTACCCAGGAGTGGAGGGAAAGGCTGAGGGAGAGGGAGGAGCAGACTCCCTGCTGAGCATGGAGCCTGATGTGGGGCTTGATCCCAGGACCTCAAGATCGTGGCCTGAACCCGTTAGATGCTTAACTAACTGAACCACCAGGCACCCCTTAATAGCCTGTGTAAGAAAATTGTGGATATTCTTTCTTGATCATACCCCAAAATTTGACTGGTGATAGTTTCTTAAAGGTTAGTTGAATCCATTGGCTTAAGTTACACTTTGAATGGATCTTTTAAAACTGTGTTTGTATCAGGGAAGACAAACTTTCCCCTCTGCCCTTTTGGGTTTAATGTCTGAGGCCTGTAAATAAACTGACAAAAGGGAGATTTACAGGAAAGCAGTGTACATGTACAACTTGTATACATGTGGGAGAGTTCAGTGATGAGTAACTCAGAAGGGTGGTTGGAATTTGGGGCTTATGTGCCATCCAAATAGGTAGAGGGGAGCAGGGAGAAAGGCACTTAGGGGAAAACAAATGACTTCTTAGGAGCATAGGGAGAAAGGGCACTTAAGGGGCTTTTTGGAAAGGTAAGTGACTTTTCAGGAGAACAAACAGATTGAAAGTTTGTGATAATATTTGTCTATACAGGTATGAGTGGGTTTTCTGTGTCTCTCAGAACCATA
The DNA here is from genome assembly GCA_004023965.1 of Spilogale gracilis. Lineage (NCBI taxonomy): Eukaryota > Metazoa > Chordata > Mammalia > Carnivora > Mephitidae > Spilogale > Spilogale gracilis. Next base: position 22,072 of record PITA01017682.1, on the reverse strand, counting down.
AAAATCCCCTGGAGAAGGGACTTAGGGTAGGTTTCTTTTCTTTTTTTTTTTTTAAGATTTTATTTATTTATTTGACAGAGAGAGAGATCACAAGTAGGCAGAGAGGCAGGCAGAGAGAGAGGAGGAAGCAGGCTCCCCACTGAGCAGAGCGCCTGATGTGGGACTTGATCCCAGGACCCTGAGACCATGACCTGAGCCGAAGGCAGAGGCTTTAACCCATTGAGCCACCCAAGCACCCATAGGGTAGTTTTTATTCACATTCTGTCCTGGGAGTAGATCTGCTCTGAAGAGGAATTTATGATATCCTTAGTTCCCAGAAGTTGCTGCTCTTTAGGTAGATAAGGGAAGCTCCCAGAAGGCTTTTTTTTTCTGTTAAACCTCAGATGTCTTCAGCTTAAAATCATCTTTCCTAAAGAAAGACTAGCTCAACTCATAATTCAAATGGTCTCGCAAGTGCTTTTCCATGAGACAGCTACATACTGGGGCATGTAGCATTTTATCAAACAGAATATTTAAAAAATATGTAGTTAGAGGGGCGCCTGGGTGGCTCAGTTGGTTAAGCAACTGCCTTCAGCTCAGGTCATGATCCTGGAGACCCAGGATCGAGCCCCACATTGGGCTCCCTGCTCTGCGGGAAGCCTGCTTCTCCCTTTCTCACTCCCCCTGCTTGTGTTCCCTCTCTAGCTGTGCTTCTCACTGTCAAATAAATAAAATCTTAAAAAAAAAAAAATATATATATATATATATATGTAGTTAGAGGTCAGGATTTAATAAAATTATTATTTTGTATGGTTTCATCATGACATCATTAGGTAAAGCTTAAACCACGACAGTAAAAGGTCATTCAGCTTTGGTTGTGGGAGCATCACTTGTGTTTGTTGCCCGGAATTCACAGACAACATTATCTCTGATGTTTAGTTGGTACCAGTACTGGATGAAGAAAAATCAAAATAGCAAGTCTAACTGCAGTTGTAGATTTGTCTGTTTATGAAGCAAAATTACAGCTTCACAGATGAGATCTTAACTCTCTTACTTGAAGCACGTAGCAGAATCTTTAATTTGATGAGTTACTGTGTCATTAAAAAGTGACATTGCCGTGACTTGTTTTACTGCCTTTTCATCCAGCAGGCATATAGCAATGTCAGCTGGACAAGGCTGTGCTTCTCCGGGTAATGAAGTACAGTAATTTCCCCGGGTAAGATGCTTCAGTGGCTTTTTCATTTCTGGTTTGAAAGGCTTTAATGATTTTTATGAATTTTAAAGACTTCATCACATCTGCATTTAAAATAGTCAGGTCCTTTTTCTTTAAATTCTGAATGATCTCGAAATGTCACTATAACTTAACTGGCACAATATAATTAGAAAATGTTCTGTGGTTTAAGATGCAGTAACGTCAATTATGAATGTCTGTAAAGGCAAGGGAAAGATGGCTTTTGTTATACTTTAGTTTCTTATTTATGATTTTGCCCACTTTGGAGTAGGTTCTTTATTTCCATGAGTCAGAAAACTAGAGGCCACTGCATCTTTTTTAGGATCTTTTAGATGTACACATTGCAGCTATGGGTTGAGAAGTGAGTCTTCTCATCTCTCTTCTTTGAGCCAATGATTCATTTTTCAGTGTGAGAGGAGAATACAAATAAATTTTCTTTTATTTTAGAAAAAAGTTAAATTCTAAAGCAATACATTTTAAGATTTTTATTTATTGGGGCACCTGGGTGGCTCAGTTGGTTAGGTGACTGCCTTTGGCTCAGGTTATGATCCCGGAGACCCAAGATCAAGTCCCACATCGGGCTCCCTGGTGGGTGGGAAGCCTGCTTCTCCCTCTCTCACTCCCCCTGCTTGTGTTCCCTCTCTGGCTGTGTTTCTCTCTGTCAAATGGATAAAATCTTAAAATATATATATTTTTTATTTATTTAGATATTTATTTGAGAGATAAAAAGCATGAGTGGGGGGAGCAGCAGAGGGAGAGGGAGAAGCAGACTTCCTCCCTGAGAAGGGAGCCTGACATGGGGCTCGATCCCAGGATCTTGAAATTGTGACCCAAGGCAGATCCTTAACTGAGCCACCCAGGTGCCCCTAATGTAATACATTTCAGATTTAACTTAAATATAGAGAAAATTTTCAGAAATTTCAAAAAATATATTGCAAAAACAAATTAACACAAAGTACTTGTTATCACCCAGATGTCTGGAGAACTTGGAAATCTTACAGTGATTATGTACAATAATGAGATTGTAGAGATTATAGCAGGTATAACTAAAGATAGCTAGTAAAAGTATAATAGAGGTACTGAGAAGGAAAAAAAAATTGAGACTTTAAATTATGCCCTAAGCCAATTACTTTAGAACATGCTAGAACACATGAGAATACAGAAGCATATATTTCATTAGCTCTCAGTGATGATACCATCATGTGTCGTGTAGCCTCAGGAAAATCCACTCTAGACTCATGAGAGGACGGGAGTGACAAAGGCAAGTAACTTTAGTGTCGTTACGAAATTAGTTTATAGACCAGGCCCTGGAAGGCTTTTGGAGACTGTGGACTGTGTTTTGCAAACTGCTGTTCTATATGATTTCTTCCATACTTAGGGCTCCCACAACTGCTGTCTTTATGGTTGTGGCACTCATCTGTATCCACAGCGCAGAGTATACCACTGAGCATTAGACTTGTGCGTCCACTGCCTGCAACTATTTGTGTGCGTCCACTGCCTGCAACTATTTGGACCTCCCTCAGCTGAGTGCTTTCTTACTCTTTGGCCTTTGCCCATGCTGTCTGTTCTGACCAGTCTCCTTGTTTCCTTCATTTACCTGGCAAACCATCAGATTGTGAGTTTCTTGGGGCAGGACCTGGGCATCTTTGTATCCCCAGGTTTTAGCATAGTTCCAAGCACATGATGCTGCTCAGTAGATGTTGAATGAAATTGAATCAAGGAAGAATTCTAGCCTCATAAACAATAAAGTTGCAAATCAACCCTGAGGTAAATTTTTCTGCTTATGTCTAATCTCTGCATTCTATATTGGTTTGTATTAGTGTTAGTTTCAGAGTAAAGGATTTTGTAGCTTCTACCCCTATATATTATTCAACAGTTCTGTTTCCTTTTGCCTTGCCTAGAGTATGATACATTCTAAAAAGAAGGGTATTTGGGCTGAGGACGCAAACGTCTTCATTTTTAGCTTTGTCTCTGACCCTGGAGAGTGTTTCACAAGAAATTTCTCAGCTTCTGTCCATTAAAATCATCTGACTTCCACCATGCCTTGCGGAAAATTCATGCACGTGTATTTCAGTTTCTGTGAAGGAATATGTTCTACATTCCAAATGAGAGAACTAATATTTACTAAGTTCTTCCTATATGCCAGAGACTATTATGTGTGTTTCACATACATTAACTCATTTAGTATGCATAACAACTCTATGAAAGGTAGACTCTTTTATTATCCCCATTTTATGTTAGGAAAATGAGGCACAGAAAGGTTAAGTAACTTGCCAGAGGCCACAAAGATAATAATAGAGTCTGGATTTGAGCTCAGAGCTTAGTTCAGCTCCAGAGGCCATGCTCTTAACTACTGTAGTAGCTTCCTCTTAATCTAGATACATTACTTTTATCATTAACCAGTGTTAATGTACATGCACAGATGCTTATTATTAGTTATATTTGTCCATTAGCTGTATTAGTTACAATTGTCAAATTGAAAATAACTTAATACTCAAATAGATAATAGTATATATGTTCAATGGATGGTTATTTAGAATACTTACTGCTGTGGAAAAATATGTTTGGTTGAAAAAGTAAGAAATAGATCACAGTTTCTGTTTGAAAGCACACATAATGGATTTATGTGTGATAAATATTACAAATATTTATTTTAAAAGACTGGAAAGAAGTATAATAGTGATTCTTTGCATTATAATTGTGAGAAGTTAAATTTAAAAAATAAATACTTTTAAAATGATGTTTGTTGGATACTTCCCACGAACTAGGTCCCATATTAAACTCTTCATGGGTGTTTTTCTCAGTACATTCTCCCATTAGTCCCATGGTCTAGGTATTACTCATTTTTCTGATGAAGAATCCTAGAATGATTAAGTAACTTGTCTAGTGTCATACAGCCAATAAGTAAACATTGGAAATTCTATATGTTACTTTTTCTGTTTGGTATTTTCTAAACTTTTTATAATTTATATAATTTACATATCAAAAACAAATTTAATTTTAAATCAATTAAATAATAAAGCATGCAAAAATTGGGAACGACAAGTTAGATTTATATAGTTTGCTAGAATTTACTTACTTGAACCATCAATTTCCTAAACTAGCTATACAAAATAACAGAAGTCTGGGACTTAAAGAAATTACACAAAGCATTTAAAGAATTTAAATAGACTCATTGGTTTCTCTTCTACCAAGAAATTTTTTTGACCGTCTACCTTGGGCACTGATTATTTTTCTAGCGTGGGTTGCAGGTCTGATGCATAGGTTATAGGCTAGTTAACCTATGATAAAGCTGAGCTTTTTTGACTGTTTAAGAATTCCGTAAGTATTTTTGTTGTGGTTGCTAGTAGTTCCTTTTGTGTTGTTGGATCCCAAAGTAAGTGTGGCCAATGCCCAAAGGAGAAGATTAATGTAATGTGAATATGTGCACTGACCCCCCCCCCATGGACATGGTAGAAGGATTTTTCTTATAGAAATATGCACCTATAGTTGACAAATGTATTTAATGAAAGTTAGAGATACTCGGTGACATCTATAATCTTCGAGAATAACATCAGTCACAGAAGGCAACTGTCATGTTTTTCTACAGTTATCCCATTGTAAGCTAAATGAGTCACTGAATGACTCCACGGCATATTCCACATGTTCTTATGGTAAGAGAATTCTGACTCGTTAGTGGTTTTTAACTTGAGAAATATGTATCATAGCAGGAAAATACAGTTATCTATAAATGTTTGTCTGAAGCATTATTAGAGAATTCTTTTGGCAGGAGGTTCGTTTGGGTAGGACAACACATAGAGATTAAGGGAGAAAACGCCCACCTGGTCATTTCTATTATATGAATAGACCTTATCAGTAGAAGGACAGACTCATGGTAGTGAATCAGTGAATGTCTGTGTGTTACTTTATCTGTGAAAGAGGGAGCAGGGATACATGAAGGACTGGGTCAGATGTAAGGAGAAGGCACCTTAAGCACTAAGTGGATTGCTGCCTTTCATATAGGTAAGGCTACTGCTGAAAACCAGTAGAGGACTGAAGCTGTTTCTTTTACTGAAGAAAACTGGGAACATTTTTCTTAAGATACAATTCTTCCCAGTCTTTTCTTCTTTTCGACTTTTTAAAGTACCGTGAAAACATTTTAACATTTCCATATTCTTTCCACTGATCTGGGTAATCCTTTGCTTTCCAGCCATAAAACTTGAGTACAGTCCAGTGCCATGTAATGAACTCTGCTTGCTGGCTCTGTCCCTTTAGTCCTGAGTAGGGTGCTTGGCTCCTCCCACATACCACAAGACCCCTGGGGACAGGCACACCAGGCCGTTGGCCACCCTGACCCTAAGCATGTTATGTTACACTGTAGGGATGGGACTGGGAGGGTGGCATGAGAAGGGAGGACACTGATGGAAAAGTGAAGTTTTGAGATGTGAAGAGAACAGTTTTTCCTTCTGAAGAATGTCTACTGTGGTTAAGAAAATACAAAAATCAGTAAGCCAGTGTCTGTGTGCTGAGTAGTGAATCAGAGCTCGATGCCTTAGACCTGAGTATTAAATGGATCTCTGTGTTTGGTCCTGAATTCTTCATACCTGGACTAAAGGATAAATGGGGAAATGAGAGGAATAACCAAAATGATTCTGAGCCTTCCTTAGACATAGAATATTCTGCCTTCAGTAGGTTTTGGTCCTGTATACACTCTTTCCTGCTCTGGGGAACCTTATTTTAGCAAGTGGAGATGTGAACTTTTTTTTTTTTTTAAAGATTTTATTTATTTGAGCGAGTGAGTGAGCAATCACTAGCAGGGGGAACTGCAGAGGGAGAGGGAGAAGCAGTTCCCCACCGAGCAGGGAGCCCAATGCAGAGCTCAGTCCTGGGACCCCAGGACCACAATCTGAGCTAAAGGCAGACCTTCAACCAACTGAGCCATCCAGGCACCCCATATTTTTACTTTCAAATATGCAATTACAGACCACTTTTAAACATTCTTCGTCTAGATCTATATTAATAGCTAGAGTAGGGCTTCCTATAATATACCTGCCAGATCCATTTCAGGTTTTACTTTTGCCTTGACAATCTTATCTTTCTCCCCTTACTCTTGTTCTTGGTTTCTGACCTTACAGAGAAGTGTGGGAAATGGAACTGGATAGACTCAAGAATCAGGATGGCGAAATAAATCGGAACATCATGGAAGAGACAGAGCGAGCCTGGAAGGCAGAGGTGAGAAGAGCTCTGCATGAAAAGCCTTGATTTGGGAATTCCAGATAATATAATCTTTGGGTATAGTGTTATACCTCTAAGCCATAGAAATATTATACCACAGCCACTAAGCATTTATTGTTTTAACTAGCTAGGGGTAGCTTCATATATGTAAAATTAATAAAGGTGTGTGTGTGTGTGTGTGTGTGTGTGTGTGTGTGTGTGTGTGTGTGTGTGTTTCCGTAGATCTTATCACTAGAGAGTCGGAAAGAGTTGCTGGTATTGAAACTAGAAGAAGCAGAAAAAGAGGCAGAACTGCACCTTACTTACCTCAAGTAAGTACCCTCCCATTAGAGAGTTTTAATGGTTCTGCAGTTTTGTGTTTTTTCCGGAGTTTGGTTAGTTTTTTGAAACCTGAGGCCCGCTAGTCTGGCACTTACTCTGTCTTCACAGGAACTTCAGGGCCACCTCTGTCTGTGCAGTAGCCATTGTTTAGTCATTTCTCTTCCCATATCTTGTAGTTTTGTATTTTTGATTGTATTGGTTCCAACCAGATAAATAGTATCTCTTATGGTGTCGAAGCATAACAAATATCTTTTGAGATTCGTTTCTCATAGTCATTTCTTTTTCTGCTATGGAATCTGGAGGACCCCTGTGGTATTTCCAGGCAGACAAAAGCCCTCTTTCTGTGGTTGGTCCTCTTTCTCTAAGAATTGGCTTAAAAGATGTCAGAGTTAGAGTGAGGAACACGAACCGCAGCCTTCTCCTGCCCCTGGTCTGACCTTTGGTCATCAGGCCCGTTGGCCAGCCACTGTCCTGCTATCTCAGAGACTCAGGAGCTGGCCTTGCTGTAGTTCTCTGAATTCCTGTTGATTTTCTTGAAAGGTCGACCCCCCCAACATTAGAGACAGTTCGTTCCAAACAGGAGTGGGAGACACGGCTGAATGGAGTTCGGATGATGAAAAAGAATGTTCGGGTAAGTGTTGATCTTTGAGTCATGGTTCAGGCTGTGCTTAAACCGGGAGGGACCTTATACATGGTTGCTAAGGGCCTACTCCCCTCCTGCCTTGCTCTCCTGATACTGGACCGTGCTCTCTTTCTCAGGAGGCTTCCTCAACTCAGCAGAAAGGATAATCTGCTCCTTTCTGTCTTTTCTAGGACCAGTTTAACAGTCATATCCAGTTGGTGAGGAACGGAGCCAAGCTGAGCAGCCTTCCTCAAATCCCTACTCCCACTTTGCCTCCACCCCCATCAGAGGTGAGAGGACTGGCGTGGGGGAGTCTACCTTTCTGTGTGGTGGCACAGCTGGGGTCTTTTGCTTGCTCCTTTTATGAAGAGATTGGTTTTACTACTGATATTATGTATTGTAACATTATTATTGGCTATCATTTTCATTGCTTTTATTTGACCTAAGAGTTGCTCACTGATTTCCACTCCAGATTCCTAAATTTTCATTTTCTTCCTTTCTCTCGTGTCCTCTACCTCTCCCGCTCTATAGACAGACTTCATGCTTCAGGTGTTTCAACCGAATCCCTCTCTGCCTCCTCGGATGCCCTTCTCCATTGGGCAGGTCACAGTGCCCATGGTTATGCCCAGTGCAGATCCCCGCTCCTTGTCTTTCCCAATCCTAAACCCTGCCCTTTCCCAGCCCAGCCAGCCTTCCCCGCCCCTTCCTAGCTCCCATGGGAGAAATAGCCCTGGCTTGGGTTCCCTCGTTGGCCCCCATGGTCCACACATGCCCCCTGCTGCCTCCATCCCGCCTCCCCCAGGCTTGGGCGGTGTTAAGGCTTCTACTGAAACTCCCCGGCCCCAACCAGTAGACAAACTGGAGAAGATCCTGGAGAAGCTACTGACTCGCTTCCCACAATGCAATAAGTAAGTATCTTTCAGGACTAATTAAAAAAAAAAATGTGTCAGAGAAACATTTGTGGGTTAAAATAGGGGAGTTTTCCTGGAGCTTTTCCACGAGGATAGCATAGAATCGCTCTCCCTCAACATGTGACCTCATAGGGCCCAGATGACCAACATTCTTCAACAAATCAAAACTGCACGGACCACCATGGCAGGCCTGACCATGGAGGAACTGATCCAGTTGGTAGCCGCCCGCCTGGCCGAACATGAGCGGATGGCAGCCAGTACTCAGGTGAGAACTGAGACCTGCTCTGTTGGGGAAGGGGCAGGTTTTCCAAGAACTGGGGGTGGCACCCCACACTGCAGCCAGGACTCTGTAGCCTGCATTCTTTGTTGGACTGGGAAATAAATTATTTCTTTTTGTTATCTGCTCTGTCACTCAGACTCTCTCTCCTTATTCTGACAATATTTCTGCCCACAGCCCCTCGGTCGGATCCGGGCCTTGTTCCCTACTCCGCTGACCCAAATCAGTACCCCAATGTTCTTGCCTTCTGCCCAAGTTTCGTATCCTGGAAGGTCTTCACATGTAAGGCTCTTTTTTTTTTGAAAACTGGGGTGTGGAGAAGGTTGGGGGGTGAGCAAGGAACAGGTTTACAGAGGGGTGCAGGGAAAAAAACACCCTCTCAGCAGCTGGGTTGTTGGTGGCCCCAGCTGAGAAAATGCGGCTACTTTGACAAGAATCTGTATTTGAACTTCTCTTTCTTTTGGTGTAAACTCTTTTTGCGACTTGGAAATAGGAGATGGCATCATGGGCACAAGAGGCAAGGAGACCCAGAGGTTCCTTACTCTTTGGCTGTCCCTCCTCTGTCCTGCAGGCTCCAGCCACCTGTAAGCTGTGTCTAATGTGCCAGAAGCTCGTCCAGCCCAGTGAGCTGCATCCAATGGCTTGTACCCATGTGCTGCACAAGGAGGTGGGTGCTACAGACCTCCTTCCCTGCCACTCCTTCTCTGCTGAGTTTTTCTCGAACATGTTGCTGTGTTGATGCTCATCATTAATATCTCAACATGAGGTTTTCAGTAGGTTGTGACTTAAACAGATCAACCGAACTCAAAATGCCAGCAGCTAAGATCTCTTCCTTTTACCCTGTTTTCTTTTTTTCTTTTTAAGATTTTTATTTATGTATTTATTTCACAGAGAGAAACACAGCTATAGAGGGAACACAAGCAGGGGAGTGGGAGAGGGAGAAGCAGGCCCCGCGGAGCGGAGAGCCCGATGCGGGGCTCGATCCCGGGACTCCAGGACCATGACCTGAGCGGAAGGCAGATGCTTAACAACTGAGCCATCCAGGCGCCCCTTACCTCATTCTCTCTAGGGGACTGGATAAGCAGCACATCCTGGAGCACTGATAGGTTACTTTCTTGGAACACTGACAATAAGACATAAATATCTAACCATTGTTTCACATATAGCATTGTCAGGAGACTGCTTAGCCAAGAACAGAATAGGGAACCTGAATATGAGATTAGTAAATCCATTAACAGAACAGCTTGGAGGTCTGCCTGTTAGCAATGATCTTCACAGACTGACAGGTTATTCCTATCTTGGATTATGTTACCAGACAGAATTAAGTCTCTGAGCAGCAGGGATGATTCCTTCTCTACTACTTCGTTTTGATCATTTTCATTTTCTAAGAGGCAGAAACTGAATTTACGTGTAAATTCTTAGGGAAAATCCTGAATAAGATTTGAGGATGGTGGGTATTTGGAGATGGGAGTGCATCTCAGTCTAAGTGCATCATGAGAAGGGGAGGTCTGTCCCAGGTCTCCAGCACAAAGCAGCTTCACACCATTCTTAGCTGATTGTTAATGTTCCCTGTAAAAAGAACAAATTCCCCTACTCTGAAGAATCTTTAGGGGTAAGAGCCAATGAAATAGCCCATCTGGTCCCCATGGTAAGGGCCCATCGGGCTTAGTATGTTCCTCAGACCTTATGAACCTCAGTGGCACGCTCTCTCGTCCTTCCTTCCATCTTTCCAGATAAACCTGAGATATATCTTTCTTCCTTTCCAGTGTATCAAATTCTGGGCCCAGACCAACACAAATGACACTTGTCCCTTTTGTCCAACTCTTAAATGACGGACCTGACGGGGGAGGAAGAAGAGGAGAAACTGATGTGAACAGGAAGCGCGGGTTCAAGATTTCTAAAACTCTATATTTATACAGTGACCTATACTCATGCCATGTACATTTTTATTATATAGGTAATGTGTGTATAGAAAGTCTGTATCCAAATGTTCGTAAATGAAAGTATGTATATTATGCAGAAATGGTTTCTCCCCCTCACCTTGCAGTTCCTTCGGGGGATGCAGATTGTAGCTAAGATGATGCTTAGTTTGCCCTTGAAATTATGATATTCTGCCTAGGGCTGTTTTCAAGTACAATATAAAAACCATCTAGGAAGCTGCTGTTGCTCTAAGGCCATCCTGCTTTGATTTGGCTCAACCTCTAGTTCGTTTTCTTAAGGCTCATGTATGCAGATTTGAACCCTGGTGCTCACCTGCTGTCCAACCAGATGCCTTGCTTACTGAAAGCCTACGGAAGCCTCAGTGTTGTTCTAGCCACTCGACTCCAAATGGATAAAATGAGACTGATGGAGGAAAAAAAAATGTAACCCTAATAGTTTGAATTTTCGTTGAATATTTTACTGTGTTAACGCTCATTATTTGCACAGAGACATTAGGTTTACAGAATATTCTGTTTTACATCAGCAAAATCCGCAGTCCAAGAATAACAACATAACTGGGTCCCATTTCCCCCATGTCCCCCGAAAACTTCTGTCCATCTGACTTCCTGGATAGTCCTCTCTTTAGATACTAGCACAGCCCACAGATCTTTCCGGGGCCAAGCCGCCCCTTGCTGCCATTGATTTGGCTTCTGATCAAGCTCTGACAGACCAACCTTGTGAAAGCCTCACCTCTTCCCCTTCACTGCTGGTCTCCTGGTCAGCTAGTCACCCTCCCACTGAAGGTTAAGGCAGCTGGTTCACAACCAAGTTGTTTGGTGACCTTGGGTGAGCTCCAGGCAGGCACTGGGGTGAGGAAATGTCTGTGCAAAATTACTTGCAGAATGATTTTGGGATGCCAGATTTTAATTTTGGAAGCAAGGCTATTATGAGGGACCTGTTTCCTGTCCTGGGAAAAATGGAGGCCAAAATGGTATGAAGAGAGGTTGGATTTCAAGTTTAGAAGTCATTTGTTCTATAGATAGCTATCTAGAACAGATCGCTTTCCCACGTCTGCTTATTGAGCACTTCTGGTATTTAGGTTTATACCTGTGAAAGCTGTGAAATCTATGAGAGCTTTGCATCTTTTCCTATCCTTTTATCTGTACTCCTACAGAAAATGGCTTCAGCTTCCTTCTCTTTTGGAATTAAACAAGGACAAACTAAGTGTTAATAAAAAGAAAAAAAAAATTAGCTCCAAGGGAAGAACATCATTATATTGCCAGCAGCCCAGTTTTTCCCGTTCTGGGACCTGGAAATGCTTCCTGGCACCAGCAGTACTATTAGCAAAGACTTTCCTTTCAGATCCAGTTACATTCTCGGCTCTCTGTTTTTGATCGGTTCCTTCTTTGTCCTTCATCCTTGCCTGTCAGCCTCTTAGATGTAGTCCTTCCCTTCTCTTGTCTTACTTGCTCAGGCTTGTTGACTAGCATCATTTTCAGGAGCTGGACTTCCCAGGACCTCCTTGACATCTTCTGAGGTGATTGAAATGGCCTGAGTTCTCCCCTCTGTAGAGGTCAGGTGACCCACTTTCTTTGGTTAATGAAATATTAATGTCCAGTTTGGTAGCTATCATGAACGGAAATGTGGCAAAATGGAAGACCAGTTCCTTTGTTCTTTTCATTTGAGGGATTCACTTTTCTCTTGTAATCAAAAGATTTTCTCTGTCATCAACTTTGCAGTGCCTTTAGGTCACCAGGACTATTTTTCAGTATTCCGTAAAAAATCTAGAAATTAGGAATGGATATAAAGGCTATTCTCTTTCTTTTCCACAAATTTTTGAAGCCAAAGGAGTATAGGGAGAAGAAAGTAGTAAGTGGGAGGGGGCTTAACAGCTTCCTAGTAAAAGCCCCTTGAAAGCCAACTATAGCAGGGGGACAGATATTTGGGGGAGCTGTGTGTGAAAGTTGGGGCCTCACTGTTGCTCTTTTCCCTGTCTTGTTCAGGATCAATCAGAAAGCAACATTTAAGTTTTGGGCACCCTTGCTCTGCCTTTTCCCTGTGTCTCTTGGCCTGCAAGGGTAGAAGCCATGCAGACCGGCAGAAAAGGCCTCTAATGCAGTGAGTAGAGCTGGGACAGTCGCTCTTCAGGAGTCGACTCTAAAAATAGAGATACAAATACATATTTTTACAAGCAAGAAACCGTTGTCAAGACTTTTTTTTTTTTTTTACACGTAGAGTTAATAGTTTCAGGGTAGAAAGGAAGCAACTGTAAAAAGAAAAGTATGTACAAGTTAAAAAAAAAAAAATAGGACAGTGGGACTTAGTAATGAAGGGGTTGAGTCTTATGCCCTGGAAAGAGCTGGGAAAAAGCCAGTTTTCCCCAACATGGATAGAAATTTAAAAGCAGAACGTGGCATTTTCATTACATGGTAGCAATTCTAGAAGTTTATTTACACAGTAAGTTCCGAGCTGGAAATGGACAGTGTCCAGTCTTCCTGACAGTCTTTGTGGTTAGGAGTTCCCAGTCCAAGGCAGCACCAAGTGCAAGGGGAATGAAGAGAACCCAGATGAAGAACTGTGATTCAATATTCTTGTTTTATTGGTTTATGGCTTGTGGGCAGCTGGCCGAAGCCAGGATCTCCAGAGGCCCTCCTTGTATTTCCCTTTCCCTCATCAGGTAATTGCACACTCAGCAGGTCCCATACCTGGAAGCAGTGTGTTGACAAGCTAGTGACAGGACCCAGTGGGTCTGTAGGAGGATCACATCTTCCACTAACACTGGTATCAGAGTTGACTGGGTTAGAACTGATGGGGAGGAAATGAACTTGGTCCCCACTACCTAGCCCAAGAACCAGCCTGGGTACCCAAGTCCTATTTGGAGTGGGGAGTAGAGAGTAGGATAGGGAAGGATGGCCTCCCCTGAGGGGCTCTGGTGGCGAAGGAGGTACGGAAGCCCTGAGGCTGCCGGCCTTTCTCCAGCAACCTTGTGACTGAAGGCAATGATGCTAGACCCAGAAAGCCCTACGTTTCTGACACTGGGTATAATACTAGTGCCACTGTGGGGTACCTTAGCCAAGTTAATGGAGAGGACATCAGAGAGGGTGAGAAGGCGATGAAACTGCCTGCTCTGTATCGTGTGGAGATCTTACTACTACTTACAACTGAACAGGAAGAGATCCAGGCAGAGGCACCAGGGCACCTCTACCTGTTGAGTGAATCTTGAGGATTCTGCTTTCAGGGCTAAGTAAGAGAGGTCTCCTGTCTATCCCTCTCAGCACCTCAGCTGCAGAGCTCCAGAGGAATAGGGATTTGGGGGAGGGAGTGAACACGTAAGCAGGAAGACAGAGCCTGGCCCTGCTGTATTTTCTGTCTTCCAGTTGCTTTCCCACAGGGCGGGTGGGGGTGGGAGTGGGGTGGGAAATGCCAGTGTCACTGATTATGTCCAGAGCAAAGGGTTCAGGTGGAGCCAAGTGCAGTGAGAGATTCGTTTGTTAGATGGAACCTTTTTAGTGGGTACTTTCCATTTAAGAGAGTTAAAAAGAGCTTTTTGGCTAGGTAAGCCCTTCTTCCCAACTCACTTTTGGTCAGGCTACAACCACAGAAAAGAAAACACTGGGCAGCAACACCCATCTTCCAGGATGGGCTTCTATCTTGGAGATGCAGTCTGAAACTGGGACTGGCAAGTGGTCATGGTTCTGCCTTTTCTAGCTCTGATCCCAGCTGTTCCCTGTCTTTACACACCCTCTCCTCTCCTCTTCCAACCGCCCCCCCATCTGTACAAATACTCAATCTCATTATTTTTTAATTCAAGAGGCATCTTTGTACCAATGTTAGGCTTGTTTATACAGTCCCTGTTACTAAAGCAAACAGCAAACTGTGCATCCGTTCCTACTGACTTTGGCCAGCAGGGAAACGACGCTGGCCCTTTCTCCGCAGAGAGATGCACACTGGGGTGACGTGACTGTGAGGCCGCTACTTCTGGAACTAAGAAAAGAAGAATACTTTGGGTTGGAGAATCCAGAGGGGTGGTGGGCAAAGGTTCAAGGCTGAAGTGTCAAGCAGCAGAATTTCCCAACTCAGGCCTGAGGTGACTAAGTGTATTCCCACCACCAGAGTGCTTCTTTCTTCCCTCTCCTGCTTCCTACAGGCGCCATTCCTGTAACCCACCTTGCCTGCTTTTCCTTTTTTGTCAAGGCAAAGGCATTTGGTGGGTAGGTGAGGGTCTTGAGGTGCTCTGGCCACCAGTGCCATCAGTTTCTCTTGCTTGTGACCAAAGTGGGCCACCGGATGCGTCCCAGGGGAACCTCTGTCTCCTGCCCTGAGCCACCTCACTTCAGCAGGGAGATGTCATCAGCAAAGTCATCGTGTTGGTGGCGCAGGCATCGGAGGCAGCGCCACTGGCACACCATGAGGCAGAGCGGCAGCATGAAGAGGGCGCAGATGGCCGCCATGACGTAGGCTATGGTCATGAGGGTCGACTCGTCTGTCTGTGGGATATTGTAGCCACAGTCTTCCATGTCCGGGGTGATAAACGGGCCTTCCACTGCTGCCGTCCTGAACTCATCGTGCACTGGGGAAAGGGCAAATGTGAATGGGCAGCTCTCATTGTCACATAGCAGTTTGGGTCTTACGACCAAAAGAGCTTCCTGGAAGGCCTTGAACTTAGCCCACGAGGAGGCACTAGCGCCGCCTTCCTCGGAGAAACATAGGACCAGGCCAGAAAAGCCCTGCTAGGTAGAAGCACATTTCTCCTCCCAGGTCACTGGGAGCAGCAACCCTTTCCTGTATAACCAGGTGGTAGGAACGATACCTAAAGGTCAGTCTTCTGAGTTGACCAAAAAGACGCCCCATGTATTCCTAGGACACTCACCAGATTCCCTGGTAGTCCTTGCAGCAGCCCCCTCCCCCCACGGTTCTAAGGGACACTCAGCCCCATCACATAGCAGCCCACAGGATCACTGCAGGCTCGGCTTGCTGCCCAGGGACCGAGATCTTCCCTAGGGGCCGAGGAAGCACTTGCAGCTCTGGGTCTCCAGCGGAGGTTACGCAGGCCTCACCACGCTGGGCAACACGGGCAACACGGATAAAGCACGAGCCCAGATGCTCGCTTTCACTGTGTGTTGACTGCCTCGAGGCAACTATGACTACCTCCCAGAACGACAGGGGCCCAGGTATCCTAACTGCTGGATAGTGAGAACATGGACGGAGCCCACACCCTCCTCCTGGCTCTCTTACCATGACAAGCACTGACAGCAAAGCCAATTCGCTTTCGGGCCCGATCAAAGACAACGTAGAAACCCTCCATGATCACAGCTCCCATCACGGTGCCCGTGGAGGACTGTGAGATGGCGAACTTGTAGCAGTCATCTTGGGATGTGGCCACATCTTCCACTGGCCGCAGGTATTGCTAAGGACAAGCAGTCAGAGAGGGAGAGGAGGTCCTCCCCGCTCCCACCCCTGCCTTCTAGATATCTGCGCCCTGCGGCTGATCTTCCCTCCACCATCCCTGAGCTCTGCAGACTCATGCGTTGTGCCCCAGGATACTGCTCTCGTCTTCCACCTTCTGGGAAGCCATGCCTCCTCCCTGTGTCCCCTTTCGAATGGTACCCTCCTCCTGGGACCCCACCGACTCTGGCTGGGGACGTACCTGTGGAAGGATAGTGATGCGGAAGGACTGATTGGTGACCTCGCCCATTAGGTAGAGGGAGATGACTGGGAAAATGTTCCAAGGGGTGGTGCCTGCCTGCCAGCACACCAGCTGCTCCCCCAGCCAGAACCCGTCCGGGAACTTCTCCGTCTGTGTGGCCAAGAAAGGATAACAGTGAGGAAGCTGCCTCTTCCACCATCTCGCTTCTTCCACTCTCAGATAACACTTACTGGGCCCTCTTTTTGCTTTTCTGTGGAATGTCCAAACTGGGAAAGGCACACTGAAACCCAAGAATTAGGGGAAGAAGCTAGAGAGTGAGGCCAAAACTCTGCACCATGGGACCTGTCTGATGAGCATGCTGAGGCCCATGAAAGAGACTCGCTCTGAAGACATTTAAGTAGAAGGATCTAAGGGTAGACAGCTTGGCTCCTGCTGAGGGCTGTGACCTTCACAGACTTCCTCTGACACTGTATCATCTCTTGTACCCCTGCCCTGAGTCCCACTGACCGAGGAGGCTGCCTTGATCGATTTGACAGCAGCTTCAAACACTTTCTTCGGCAAACGAAGGTTGGTGGTGCCGCTGTCCACGATGCTCTTGTCGTAGTTGTACTGGCATGGAGAAGAGAGGGTTAGAAGAGTCAAAAGCCTTTTCTGATGCCAGGTTCTGGCCAGACCCAGAAGGGTAGATCTGGCTGCTCGGGTGGCATCCTGACTTGGCACTTCTCTTCAGTCTATACCCTTGGGCAAGCTGTCCAGCCTCTGTGCCTCAGTTTCCTCATCATTAAAATGAGGATAATAATAGCACCTACCTCAAAGAGTTATAAGGATGAAATGAATATATGTGAAGTGCTAGAATGGTGCCTGGCACATAAGGAGCATTCCGTAAATGCTAACTCTTAGTATCTTGGGTTGGGCAGACATTCTCCAAATCTTGAAAATGAAATTACCTTGTATACTGCTTTTAACTTTTCATAGTACTTTTATATCTATTCTCATTGAACATACATTAAGAAGCTAGGTAAATAAGACCCAAATGGTTGAGCTGCTGTTTACTGGATACTGCTGTGTGCCGGGCACTGGGAGAAACAATTTGTTTTCTGTGTCTTCACCACAATCTCTGGAAAAGCTGTTTTTCCCTCTGTTTTGCAGATGAGGAAACTGAAACACAACCTAGTTAATTTGCCTGAGGGCACACAGCTAGTAAATGCAGAGCTAGAAACCCAGGTCTTTTCAGCTCCAAAGCCAATGCTTTCCCTGCATCATCCCTCACTGCCTAGCACATGACTTGCCCAAGGCGACCAAGCAAGAGGGTGACTGTAGTCCAGACATGGTTTTTTCTCCTTACCTGCCCATAAGCCGCAAGGTCCCCGTGCAAGTGCCCTGCCAGTCCCTAGCCCCCAGCTTCAGGTCCTGCTGCATTACTGTTACCTGTAAGCTCCGATTGTTCTGGACTCAGCCCCCAACCCTTTCTGCAGGTCCTGCTCCTCTGCCTTGTCCTCCCAACCTCATAACTCAGGGTCTGACCTCATGCTATGTTGCCTCCCTTTTCCCTCTCCCTGGTCCCCTTTGGTGGTGTTACCTCCTTGCAGTCCATTTTCAGGTCCTGCCCGTTGATCTCCACCCGCACAATGATGACCTCATAGTACCACTCCCGCCGGATGGGCGTGTACCAGAGGCTGCCCGTGTACAGCGAGTGGTCGATCCCTCCGATGATCTAGGGACAAAGGGAGGCAGGTACCCGTGTCCCGGCCCAGAGGGACAGCAAGTCACCCAGAGAGCAAGCAATGGGATCAGAGATTTCTTGGTGGGGGGGAGGCTGCGTGGCAAAGCCCTTCACAGGCCACCTTTCTCATCTTCCTGCTTCTAATCAGATCTTGTCCCACAATGATTTGAAGTTTCTCAAATGCGTTAAGAATTTATCAGGGGAAGACTTAACAGGATTTTAAATTATTTGTTTCAGAGTCTCATAGCCCTCAATATAAAGTTATTTAAACCTAAACTGGCACAATAAATGTTAAATGGATGATTATTTGCTTCTATTACCAGTTTTATTTTCTCTGTGTGTTGGAGATGGAGAACCATTCACCAATTGTCCTAATTAATTAATAAATAGACTTTTAAGCTCCTTATATCGCTGCCTTCTGCTCATCAGACTGAATCATCTTAATTTGAGAAGTCTTTTTTTTTTAAAGATTTTATTTATTTCTTAGAGCATGAGTGGGGTGGGGGGCAGAGGGACAGGGAGAAGCAAACTCCCTGCTGAGCAGGGTGCCTGATATGGGACTCAATCCCAGGACTCTGGGATCATGACCTGAGCCACCCAGGTGCCCTGAGAGGTCTTATTTACGTTTCCTTTGAAGTCCCCTAATCATCTCATCCTTTTCAAGTTTACCATAGGTACCTGCAATTCTTTCTGGAATAATGGAAAGAAAAAGGATGGAAAAAGAAAAGTGGAGGTGGGGAGTTTAAAGAGGTTTCTCTTGATTCTAAGCAGTAGAGCCCAAGACTCTGCTGCAGTTTTCCAGGGAGGTGAGGCCAGTCGTACGCATCCCTCCACCCAGTGCTAGAACCTCCCCTCTCCCAGGACCCACTCACCATGCTCCCTCCAACTGAGGCTAGCACTTCTGACTGGTTGAAGGGGAAGCCAGCGCCACACAGCTGCAGGGAGAAGAGGTTGGGAACGTGGGTCTGCTTTACCAGGGAGTCAAAGAACGGCTCCAGGGAGTCATCCGGCTGTGGCAGAAAGAGACAAGGAGTGAAGCCTCACACAGAGGGTCCTAATGGAAAGAGGCCAGCTTCCTGCCTAAACTGGAAGGCAAAAGCAAAACTTGGGGGAACTTTCTTTGGGAAGGACTATCTTGAAGTACTGAGATTTGGCAGAGAGAGGGTTAGCAAGAGACGCTGGCACTGCAAACAGGAAAGATGTATAGAATCTTTGATCCCCATATGTTTAACCTGTTTCCGGTCTGGGGTTTCGGTAGAAACCAGGGCCTAATCTTGTACCCGTCACAGCGTCCTTCACTATAGTTCTGCCCTCCGCAGGGACGAGATTCAGACTACCACCCTATCCCTTTAACTAATCCTTTAGGCTGATCTGTGTCCCTCCCTTAGTCAGTTTCCCTTCTCTCCAAGCCAGTCCCCTTGGTAACATGCAGGGTGCTCCTCTTACCCTGGCGATCTCGGCATAGGCCAGCCCCAGGATGCCCTCCCAGTTGGAGCCATTGATGAAGAACTTGTCTGATTCAGTGATGGCAGCGATGTTGGCACGCACAGTGACGTTGGGGCCATGAGGGATGCTCACCAGGTCGGTGCCCAGCTCCCCCTCCCACTTGCCCTGGGTGTAGGGCACATACACGCCCTTCCGGAGGTCCCGGTACGTGCTGGACCTGTGAAGAGGAGGCAGAGGTCTATGGAGGCGTGCCATGATACCCATGAGGACCCAGCATCTAACCTACTCCCAAGGCCTCACCTTATCTCAGGGGCATCCCACATAAGATAAGATGCTTTCAGGCTGCTCAGCAGAACATCCTAGACCTATCACCCAGAACAGAATGTACCTTGCAAACAGATGAGGGGAGCTGTTGCTGGGGCTCACTCTCCTGTCTCCAAGCTCCTATCCCTAGATCTCAAGCTCACGCCCTGCGGGGAACAAGCCTAGGCTTTGTGCATTGTGCCCGCTGCCGCTGAGGGACAGCTAGTGGGCATCTCTTCCTCCCCGCCACCTCCCAGCTCCATCAGGCTCCCAGAGAAAAGGAGCCTTTGACTGTTACTGCCTTGGGACCTGGTGGTACCATCTGAGTGGTAGAGAGAGTGCCAGGGAGGATGCATGCAGAACCTCTACAGCAAGTTCTTCCAAAGAAAGAGTTGGCACAGCATCTCAGCAGAGAAGGTAAGGATTACACACGACTTGTATGGAACATGCCCCTCAGCATGTGACTGTGCTGTCACGCGGCTGTGGCTCACTGCACCACTACCCAGGCCTTGTGTGTGCGCCAGGGTGGGGGAGCAGTGATGGGACGGGGGCGAGGAGCTGGAATGAATCCCTTTCCCGGGTCCTCACCACGCCCCACTCACTGCCTGCTTTCTTCACATAGGGAAGGCAGAAGATGCGGCGGGTGGCTTTGCATCTGCCTAGAAGTCCAAGAATGGGATGTTAAGCCTCTCCTCACAGATTTCCACACACAGACACGCCTAGACGTTAGATGTCTTCTCGCCACTTCTTGTGTTTATGCTAAGGAGGCTCCCACATCATCCCTCTCTGCCTCTTACCTTAAAAACTCACTTCAACCCTCCCTTCCACCAGGTAGCTAGATCTGTCTGTTGGAACTCTGGGTGGTGCAGGGAGGCATTTTAGCTCCTGGTCCCTGATGCTGGTCCAGGCAGTGGGCCCCATGGAAGGCTCTTCCTCTGCTCCCTTTAACTGTGTGATGCTGCCAGGAGCAGCCCCTAGGTGAGAGCACCGCACAGGGAATGGTCACGGTGGCCTGCTCCGCCTCGACTTCCCTTGTCTTGCCAGATGCCCGACAGCCACTGTGGGCAGTGCGGGGTGGGATGAAGTCTCCATGCCTCCCAACTCAAGCAGAGAAAAGAAGACCCTGAGATGGCTCTGGGAGCTTTGAGAGCTTTGGGGCTCCTCTCCTTCCTTCCCCAAGGAAGCTGCTCTGTCTCAGTCTTGAAGAACTTCCTGCCGGCCCCTCAACCTACCCTTTCCCATGGTAGACCTCGGACCCCACCGCCCACTCCTCTCTCTTGGAAAGGGTCTGAGGAGCTAGTCTTTCTCCCCGAAGCCCTCCCCTGACCCTTCTGGGCCCTGGATTCTTGGGAGGGCTTCTTCTCTCTAGCTCTCCCCAGGACTCACAGCTGCCTCTGGTAGTAGCGATGCAGGAAAGGGTGGGGGGCAGCCCCCACTGCAAAGTTACTGCTGCCTGTGTCCACCAGGATGTTGAGCTGTCAGAGAAAGAGGAGAGAAAGATGTTATCGACACAGGCTCTGGGCTCACGACCTTCACTGTCCTTCACGCCGCGGGCAACAGTCTCCCTTTGAAACGTCCAGGGTGAAGCTTCCAGGACACAGGACTGGACAGCCTGGCACCTGCTACCACCATGACCACAGACAGAATGCGGCGTCCTCTGACACCCGCAGCATGACCTCAGCACGGCCTCGTGTCCGCTCCCGTCTTCACTGTGGAGCCCGAACACTGTCGGTGTTGTCAGAGCCATGTGCTTTTCATTCCTCTTTTCTCTCTACCTTCAGACTTCCCTTACTCACTCCAGGTACCTGTCCGATTCTGTCTGCAAGCTTGCGCCCTCCCTCCTTCTCTGGTCCTCCTAGGAAGCCTATCACCCAGCGGGCAGTTGGGCTCGCATCCCTGCCCACCTCGGAAATGCTATTCTAGGAGCCGGCTCTGGCCAGGGAAGCTGCAGGGACCAGGACGGCCTAGTGGTGCCCCAGGTTTCTGACCCTGCCTGCCAGAATGTGGCTCCCCACGAAGGGTTCCCCTTCTGTTTCAGAGGTGACACAGGCCTCCAAGTCCTACTAACAGAAAATAGTAGGGAGCCAGGAGCCCACTCTCCTGTCGTGAAAACCCATCTTGTCAGGGCCCAGGGTTTGGCCAAGTGAATACGGACAGGTGTCTTCCCCGTGCTCCTTGCTGTGCAGCTCCTTCTAGCATTTCTTCTTTCATGACCCTCCTTTCTCCTTCAGTGGCCTGACCCCTCCCTCAGTCCACAGCCATGTTTTGAATGCCAGTAGTGTCCTCACAGGCAAAAAAAGAGGGAATGCCCCTGTCCTCAGAAGCATGGAACCCTTAGAATTCAGCCCTCTCTTGCTGACTTCATGCCATCAGCTTAGTGGTTCCCCTGACCTCAGGGCCCTTTTACTCCCTTGTCCTCAGTGCAGTGGAGTCAGCTGACCTCAGTTTTGGTGCAGGCTCTGACCTTGTCACCTTGGG
>PITA01017681.1:0-42634 GCA_004023965.1 Spilogale gracilis | reverse complement strand
AGATTTAAGATGGTTCTTGCCTACAAATGGCTCTTCATTGAATCAAGGAGGTAGGACATTAGATCATTAACAGCGTTAGCAAATGTTAATCGCCAAGTAAGAATTGTAAAGCCTGAGTTCAGAAACTCTGCTCAGGATTGAGGGGTCCCTTGATCTGGAGCCAGTGAGGTCACCAGCCCGTGACTGGGACATCTTTGTTTCTTCTCAGGGAGAGATAAATGTCTCTTCATCTGGCCTTTGGGGATCAGGTTCTTAGATACATTTTGTTTCTACCAAAGCATTTTCAAGAGAACCATAGTTAGTACCTACATAATGGGTTTGGAGGGAATAAGAAGAAAAAAGTCTAAAATAAGTGTTGTGTTTCTCTTATGGGTCCCCCCCCCCAAAGAATTGGGGCATTATTGGAGATATGTAATCAGATAATCCGTCTAAAACACAACTTTACCAGGTTGGGGGCCGAACCCACCACAAAAAAGGAAGACCTGTGTGATAACAAGGTGTTATTTGGTCTGGGGAGTCCCCTTTGTTCCTCTGAGAGCAGAATCTGGAGCCCTTCTTTTAGGGAACTGCTTCTACACATTGTCTCAGTGTGCGGGTTGAGGCACCCATCACAGTGCACTTCCTTGCCTGGGCCAGTCAATGGTCTATGTAGGAGTTCTTGGAAGCAGAACTCAGGGATGACACTCCTTTCCTCCCTGACAGTCAGGGGGTAGATATGAGCCTGAAAATTGGGGGCAACCATGGTCACTGCCTGAAGGAGAGAGTGGAGCCCAGCATGTGGGGCTCTAGAGGCAGACAGGAGCAGGGATTTGCTTGCTTGCTTGCTTACTTTATCTATCTATCTATCTATCTATCTATCTATCTATCTATCTATCTATCTGACACGGAGAGAGACAGCCAGAGAGGGAACACAAGAAGGGGGAGGGAGAGAGGGAGAAGCCTGCTTCCCGCTGAGCAGGGAGCCCAATGTGGGGCTCGATCCCGGGACTCTGGGATCATGACCTGAGCCGAAGGCAGAGGCTTAACCAACTGAGCCACCCAGGAGCCCCGGGATTTGCTTTTTGTATGTGTTTCCAAACTACTTTTCTCCCGGGGGGGGAAAAATCTTGAAAAATGGTGCAAGAAATATGCTAAGCAAAAAAATTATTTTTAATGGCTCACAAAGGTTTTCAGTACATCTTCAAGTGGGAAAAAAGAGATGCCAAATGAGTTCTGGGGTTTGAATTTTGTATAAAATGGCTCAGTTGATGTGTTTGTCACTTCCCCAGCCTAGCCATGTTTTGTGTCTTTGGACAGAAAAAGCACTGTTCTGACTAAACTTGGAGCATATTACCTGTGATACTGAAACTATTTAAAGATTTCTTGTTTTGATTTTTTAAAAAGCAGGTGAATAACAGTTATTATTATCTACAGTTCATAATAGCCTCTGTTCCTTCAGTTTTAGGACTTACTTACAATGCAATTTCCATGCACCATTAAGAATTACAAGGAGTAAAGTGAGTAGTTCCTTTTTTTTTTTTTTCCCAAGGCATATTACTTTTTTTTTTCTCCATGGTAAGTGTACTCTTTAATCCCCATCACCCATTTCTCCCATACTCCCTACCCCCACCTGTTAACCAATAGTTTGTTCTTCATAATTAAAGTCTGTTTCTTGATTTGTCTCTCTCTGTCTTTCTTTTTCTTTTTCTTTTAAGCTTTTATTTATTTATTTGACAGAGAAACACAGCCAGAGAGGGAACACAAGCAGGGGGAGTGAGAGAGGGAGAAGCAGGCTTCCTGCTGAGCAGGAAGCCTGATGTGGGGGTTGATTCCGGGTCTCCAAGATCATGACCTGAGCCAAAAGCAGTCGCTTAACCAACTCAGCCACCCAGGCACCCCTGTATTTATTTTTCTTTTGCATGTTTATTTCTTAAATTCCACATGAGTGAGATCATATGGGTAATTGTCTTCCTCTGACTTATTTCACCTAGCATAATACTCTCTAATTCCATCCATGTTGTTGCAAATGGTGAGACTGCACTCTTTTTATGGGTGAATAATATTCCTTTGGATATATGTGGTATATATTAATCTGTCCATCTGTTGATAGATACTTGGGCTGCTCCCCTAATTTGGCTGTTGTAGATGATACTACAATAAACATTGGGATGTCTGTATCCTTCTGAATTAGTGTTTTTGTATTTTGGGGGGAAGTACCCAGTAGGGTGATTTCTGGATCGTAGGGTGGTTTCATTTTTAATATTTTGAAGAACCTCCTTCCTGTTCCGCACAATGGCTGCCCCAGTCTGCATTCCCACCAACAGGGTATGAGGGTTCCTTTTTCTCCATATCCTTGCCAACGCCTGTTGTTTGTAAACCAATAGTTTCTTTATCTCTGTCTTTTTATCTCAACAAAGAAAACTCTCTATTTCAGACTCATTGCAAGAGGCCAGTTTGGATTATAGAATAGTTTTAGAGAAATACATTTCTTCTACTTTTAAATGTGTAGTTTTAACTAGGGTAACAAGATGTTGACAAATAGGTTTGAGGCCCTTCTGTAAATTAATGAAGACCTTTAATTTGCAAGTTAACTCATGATGTTTTAGCACGCCTGGATGATTAACACTGTGTAGGTTCTGTAGACTAAATGATGATGTAAGAACTTTGTTTCCATTATATATCTTACTGAATCCTCACAATAGCCATGCGAGGCTGGCACTGACTCCATTTTATAGATGAACACATTGAGGTATAGGGAGTTAAAGCCCTAAGTTAAATCCCACGCTATAACCGGCCCACACCCCCAACCTGTGCTGGACTTCTGAGTGCTTGGCCATTCTGCATGCCGCCTCTCACTAAAGGTTACCTGTTGATTTTGCCATTTGCTTATCATTCTTCTTTTTCACATCAGTTATTAGGCACTTATTAAACATCAGGAAATGTCCTAGGAACTCTAAATTATTTCTCTCTTTCTCTTTTTGTTTGTTTGTTTGTTTTAAACAATAGACATGTATTTCTGATGGTTCTGGAAGCTACAAGTCCAAGATCAATGTACTGGTTGATTTCATTCCTGGTTAGGACTCTCTTGCTGGCTTGTAGGTAGCTGCCTTATTTTTCCCATTGTGTCCTCACAAGGTAGGGACAGAGCGAAAGGGAGAGGGGGGAGGGGTGGGGGGGGAGAGAGAGAGAGAGAGAGAGAGTGTTTGTGTGCTAGAGAGCTCCTGGGTTTTTTCTTAGAAGAGCACTAATTCCATAATGAGGGCTCCACACTCATGACGTAATTTTCCCAAAGGCCCCACCTCCTAATGTCATCACAATGGGGGGATAGGGCTTCAACATATGAATTTTAGGGAGGCACAATTCAGTCCATAGCACTGAGAGGCAGCTTCTTTGCAGCAGATCCTCAAATGGGGTTATCCCTGCCTGCTTTGGAGACTCTGTTCTCTCTGAATCCTAACCCTGACCATAGGTTTTATTGTGTTTTATTTAATGGAGGGGGAAACTGAGTCTCAGGCAGGGTGAGTACTTTCCCTAGCATCACAGGGTCAGAGCTAAGCTCTAGAACAGAAAGGAATGTAGGCTCTGAGATGTAGCCAGAGTGGGGTGGGGGATGGGAGGTTGGGGGGTGGGTTGGGAGGGCACCCCCCTGAATGGTAGGAAGAATGGGCTCAGAAGACCAGTAGTTAATGATGTCACCACCTGGAAGGGCTCCAGGAAGTGAAGTGGAAAGAGTGTGTGTGGTCTGGAAGGGGAGCCAGAAAATGCCGTGCCCTTGAATTTCCTGGGGTCCTCATGCCGGCTGAGGTTCTTGTCTGGCCTTTACCATGGCCCGCTGGAGGATCTTCAGCAGGCTCCTCACGTATAGCGGGTGATCAGGCTCTGACAGGGAGCACTGATGGTGATAGTTAGAGCAAGCCCAGGGAGGTCTCAGGGCTCGAAAACAAAGTTGCTCTGTGGAAATTCAATAGTTGCACCCAGCCAATTTGCGGATAGAGGCAGAGCAAATGTGATACTTTTCAAATATGCAGATGACACACACCATTTGGCCAACAATCTGCCCCTGGTACATAGGAATTTCCAGAGCCTTGAGCAGCCATGCTCTTGATGTAAGGAGGCTGATCGAGATGAATCAGTTTGGGCTGGAGCTCAGGTAGTATTGGGTTGTCTGCGGATGGAGAATGTGTCAATCATTAACCCATTGAACATTTTTGAGCACTTACTGTATTCCAGATAAGTGTTCTGAGCACCACAGTTTCAATAGTGACTCACTCAGACATAGTCTCTGTCAGAAGGCACTGACATTCTAGTGGGAGGAGACAAGACAGAGCACACAGAGAGACATACATGTTTCACATTCCGAGGGAACCCATGCTGGGAAGGAAAGTAAAGCTGGGGAGAAGGGATATCGAGATGAGTAGGAAGGAAGGGGGTGCTATTTTCTATAGAGGATCAACTAAGTCCTCTCTGGGGAAGTGACATTTAATTGGGGCCTTGAAAAGAAGTGAAGTGTAAGCTATGTAGAAATTTGGGGGAAGAATATTGTAGGCAAGAGAAAGAGCAGGTGCAAAGCTGTTGAGATAGGAGCATGCCTGGCACATTCAAGGATCAGCAAGAAGAACGTGGCTGAACTGGAGTGAAGGAGAAAGAGAATGCCTGCAGATGAGTCAGAGAGGTAGCTCCTGTGGGCCATATTGAGGACTCTGGGTTGTTCTCAGAGAGAAGTGGGAAGCCCCCAAAAGAAGACGAGTAGAAGATGGTAGCACTCTAGCTGTCATGTTGGAATGGGGTGGGGGTGCCAGGGTGGAAGGCAGGGAGGCAAGTCTAACAGCTATGGCAATGGTCTTTGGAGAAACGATGGTAGTGCGGACTGAGAGGTAGCAGTTGGCATGCTGATAGGTGGTCCTGGTTGAATTTTGAAGGAACTGATGATAGGATTTGCCAATGGGCTTACACGAGGTTGACAGCAACTCCAACATTTTGATCTGAGCAAGTAGAAAAATATGTTGTCCTTTGCTGAGATAGGAAAGGGATAAATTTGGAAGGAAAGGCCCTGGGTTTGGTTTGGCTGGCCTTCCAGAACCCAGAACTGAGGTTGGCCTGGTGGGGGCTGCACCATAAGTTGCTCTTCCAAACCTGAGTTAAGTTTTTTTTTTTTTAAAGATTTTATTTATTTATTTATTTGACAGAGAGAGATCACAAGTAGGCAGAGAGGCAGGCAGAGAGAGGAGGAAGCAGGCTCCCTGCTGAGCAGAGAGCCCAATGCGGGCCTCGATCCCAGGACCCTGAGATCATGACTTGAGCCGAAAGCAGAGGCCTTAACCCACTGAGCCACCCAGGTGCCCCTGAGTTAAGTTTTGAGTCCTGACTGAGGAGAAGGGTGGAAAGCTGGGGGACATGCCAGAATTAAATGAAGTACAAATGGGTTCTAGAACAGATAAGTCCAAGTGAGCCAGAGGCTGCAAGAGGCAGGAGTCTTCTCAAGGAGCCTGTATTGGAGCCTTTGAAAAGACAGAGAGCTACGAGGGCCCCATCTATGAGGAGTTTGGGAGAGAAGATCAGAGACTAGGAGCAGTGAGCAAGGCCTCCAGAAATAAGTGAGGCCTGACAGAGCTTCTGTGGAGAGGACTGAACCTGGGATACAGAGAGAGATGGGGGGGCGGGAGAAAAGGAGAGGGTACAGGTGCAAGAAAGACAAACCAACAGAACACAGAGCTGGGAAGGGTCATGATTGGACTGAAGACCAGTCTGAGAATGGGAAGGCAGTGGTGTAGGGAACTGGACTGGAAAATTAGGCTTTGCATGATGAAAGCTTCAGGCTGAATAGAGGAGTCTGATGGAAGGGTGAAGGAGTCATCAAAGAACAGAAACCAGCAAGACGGCTATGGAATGAGTTGAGTGCTAACACTTTCCTGGTGTATCCTTTCTCAGTGATCCGAAAGTAAAAGTACTCACTCTTCCTCTTCATTTTCTCTCCTCCATCTTTATTGTTCTAACCATAAAACTTGCACATCCAATGCTAAGCAAGGGGAAGACTGGCTAGTACTTTGTTCAGTACATGAACAGGCCAATTTTCTGGAAGAGTTTTTTCCCCGATAGGACTGATGGAGGTTCCCACCGTAATATATCGTTCTCAAGTGTTTACTGTCATGACTAGACCACTCAGAAGTTTGAGTCTACACTAATCCCAGGACCCATGTACTTTAATAGGTACTCTTTCCCAGGAAGGTGAGGCATTTACAATGCATAGAAATGTAATAATGTATGTAATAACATTTGTAATAATGTGTGATGATACTGTCCATATTTATAAGTTCGTAAGTCCAGTATACGTATGAACATAGTGTTACTTATACTCATGATGCTATATAATTTAGCTATAAGAGACATAACAAACAATACTATCAGGATAGCTATGTGACATCAAGTGGATATTTCTTTGTACGATACCAAAAGTTAGAGTGGAATTCTCTGTTCATTTCAGTACTAGATCCTTTATCAGGTTTCATGAAACAAATTACTTTTCCCCACTGAGATTTTCATAGATTGATAGAATGTAATCTGATGTCATATTGATCATCAGATCTCCTCTCTGTTTTTAATATTATTCTTTTTTTTTCAAATGATACCCATATTTTACTTATTTATGTTTTACAAGTCAATTCTCCATGAAAAATATTGTAACCACAGTAATTTGATTTACAGATTATGGACGACTGGCCAGGATATGACTTGAATTTATTCACCTACCCACAGCACTATTATGGAGATTTGGAGTATGTCCTCATACCTCATGGCATCATTGTGGACAGGTGAGTGTTTATTTCTTGTGTCAGTCTTGGTCCTGCACTGACTGGCCCCCCGTGTGCAAATCACTTTCCAACCCTATTCCTGAGTCTCTCTTATATTGAAGTAAGCAGAATTTGATAGGACAGAGAATTTGGAATAAAACGAATCTCTGCTTTAACTGAGCTGTTTACCTGGACACTTGTCCAGGCGAAATGGTAAGAATATATATATACATTCTAGAAATAGTTCTGTGCCAATATTTTTACGTTCTGTGCATATATATACACATATGTGTATATATATATGGTATTATATATAACAGCCTCAAAATAACAATGTCCCACACAAACTGATAAAAACTGGCTTTGGGAAAGCATTGCTGTTTACCCGAGGACCTCTGTCTTACATTTTTTACAGACACTTGAGTTAGCCAGGGATAATTGACAGGTGAACTTCGCCTTCACGGGACACACCCCTGCAGCCCTGACCTTCCTGCAACTTGGCATGTATCTTGGATCAAGCAGCCGATCACAGATCGGCCAATCTGTGCCCAATTATGGCTTCCAGGCCGTGGTAATGCTTTGGGAATAGGCATATTTTCGACTTAAAAATATCTGCACAGAACTATTTGTAGAATATTATTTCTGGTTCTTTCTGACCTGTCTATAGAGAGGTGCTTTAGCTCCTTCTTAGCCAACTGTCTTTCTAAAAGCCAACATTTTCTCACCTGTTCTAAGCCCTTAAGTCACCATTTGTTCCTTGGTTTTCAGAGAGCAGCCTTCACTTGAGCCCACCCTAAGCATCTGGATTTAAAGGTCATACCCCTTTCACAAAACTGCCTGATGCCCAGACTATGATCATTCCATGTACCTCTCTGTTTTCTTATACAAAGATCAAATACTTAAGCCTTCACATTTACATGGAAAGCAAGCCTCACAGTGCACTCTCAGGAACATACAGAATCTCCCACCCAGAAATGGGGGTGGGAGAGGCACTGGGAGGTAGGAGCAAATTGAAGCTTTAGATTCCTCATGCTATCTTTTTTTTCTTAAACCATAGTACTTTTGCCTTTATTTATTTATTTTTTAAAGATTGTATTTATTTGACAGAGAGAAACACAGCCAGAGAGGGAACACAAGCAGGGGGAGTGAGAGAGGGAGAAGCAGGCTTCCCACCGAGCAGGAAGCCCGATGTGGGACTCGATCCGGGGTCTCCGGGATCATGACCTGAGCCGAAGGCAGTCGCTTAACCAACTGAGCCACCCAGGCGCCCCACTGCCTTTATTTTTAAAAAATCTATTATATTCTTCTGAGTTAATATTTAATGTTATGAAACAAGTCCTTAGCCAAAGTAAAGTTTGGAAAACACTAGACAGTCACTATTCCCAGGATATTAGCTTTCCATCGGTTCCTGTCTATAGCAAAAGGAAATGTCGTTCTTTCACTCTAAGATATTTCCATTGGATAAGTTGTGGATATTACACATCCTCTCAAACTATAGTATATTATTAAAATAAGGTCTAGTTTGGAGTTTCTCGTGGCTTAAGATGACTTTCCCTGGAATAGAAGTCCCAGTCCTCAGAGGGAACAAAATGTCCTGTGATCAAATAAACTTGGGAAATTTCGCATCTCTCAAATGGCCAAATCTCCCTGTTAGCAATTCATATGGAAGATATGGGAGTTCCTGCAAGAAAGGAAAAAAAGAAAGAAACCTGCTTGACTTTAACAATTAAACCGTTTGTTGTACAGTGGAGTGCTTGTATTCAGCTCACCTCTTAATGACTCAGAGGCATTTTCCCCTTTACACTACTTTGGGGACCCCCTGGTTCAAACAAATTCCTGCTTTTCTCACCTGAATTTTATGGCTTTAGTTAATTGCATCCTGATTTATTACATGATTGGGCCCTGTGAAGGCTACCCAAAGTCAGTTCCCAGTATAGGAGACATAACCAGGGAACTTGTTTTTAAATGCGTATTTTTTTAAAAGCTTTTATTGATTTGTAAGAGAGAGGAAAAGCAAAGGGAGAGGGACAGCAGTTCTGTGCTGAGCCCCACACAGCTCTTGATCCCATGACCCCAAGATCCTGACCTGAGCTAAAACCAAGAGTCAGATGCTCAATCTACTGAGGCACTCCTTAAAATGTGTATTCTTATGCTTTATGTCTGGAAATTCTGATTCAGTGGTCTGGGGTGGGGCCCAGGAATGAATTTATTAAGTGTAATTTATATACTACAAAATTCACCCATTGTAGGTCAATGATTCAATGATGTCTAGTCAATATTTATGATAGTGTAAGCACAACCATCATTTTACAGTATTTCTATCATCCCCCAAAATTTGTTTTCTCTCAGTCCCTATTCCTACTTCCAGCATCAGGCAGTCACTAGTCTGATTCCTTTCTCTATAAATTCGTCTTTTTTGAACATTTCATGTAAGTTAAATCATACAATATCTAATTATTGATTTACCAATCCATGATTATTTGGATGTGTAGTTTGGGGCTACTATGAACAAGGCATCTATGAACATTCACATATAAGTCTTTGGGTGGATACACCCGTTCATTTCTCGTGGATGGATTTTTTGGAGTGGTATTCTGGGTTTTATGGTTAAGTTTAAGAAACTGCCAATTATTTCCAAAGTGGCTGTAGCATTTTATATATCTACCAGCAAGGATGAGGATTCCAGTTTCTCCATATGGTTACCAACATTTAATATCATCTGTCCTTTTGACTATAGCCATTCTAGTGGATATATAGTAAAAGTATCTCATCATGGTTTTAATTTTCATTTTCCTCTTGTTTAGTATGCTTGTTAGCTATTTATGTTTTCTTCAAAGAGATGACTAAGTCTTCTGCCATTTTTACATTGGGTGGGTTGTTCGTCTACTTACTGAGTTGCAAGGGTTCTTTACGTAGTCTGGATACAAGTCCTTTACCAGATTGATGATTTTTGAATACCCCACCCCCCATCTGTAGCTTCTCTTTTCATTTTCTTATCTATATCTTTTAAGAAGAATGTTAGATGAAGTATTCTATAAATGCTAGTTAGGTCCAGTTGATTTATGGTACTGTGTAGTTCAAGTATATCCTTAGTGGTTTTCTCACTGCTGGATCTCTCAATCACTGAGAGAGGGGTATTGAGATCTCCAACTGCAGCAGTGGATTCATTTATTTCTTGTACTTCTGGCAGTTTTTTGTCGCTCTGTTGTTAGGTGCACGCAGATTAAGGATTGCTATGTCTTCTTGGAAAACTGACCTCTTTATTAGTATATGCAGTGCCCTCTTTATTCCTGATAATATTCTTGCTCTGAAATCTGCTTTGTGTGAAAGCAATAAGCTACTCCTGCTTTCTTTTGATTAGTGTTATGGCATGTTTTGCTCCGTCCTTTTACCTTTAATCTATCCGTATCTTTATCTTTATAGACAATGTATGTTAGGGTCTTTTTTTAAAAATCCACTCTGACAGTCTCTGTCTTTTGATTGGTGTATTTAGATCATCCACCTTTAAAGTGACTATTGATGTAGTTGGTTGAATATCTATCATATTTGTAATTATTTTCTTTTCATTACCCTTGTTCTTTGGTTTTGCTTTGTTTTGTTTTTTGTCTTCTACTTTGTGGAATCTGTCTCCCCCACAGTGCATGGCCTCTGATGATATGCAGTTTATTTTTCTTGTTTTTACTTGTAAAACTGACTTACTAGGACTCACCCCTGTGTCTGAATAGTTTAGTCTTCACTCTAAGATTGGTCAGAGATTAAACTCAAGCACCTCAAGCCCACAAAGTTTCCACTTTCTGCTGCCGAATGTGTATGGGCGCTGGCAAGCACGTTCAAATTTCCAGCCTTTTTCAAGTCTTCCCTGACTTACCATTTCATTGTGCTTTCTTGTGTCTCCTCTGCACACGCTTATGGGCTCCATCCTTCAGGGATGTATAGGTAGCCTGGTCCCATGCTGGTCTCTGCTGGGCATAGACATAGGTTCTGGTCACCTTGAGACGTGTGAGGAATGTATTGTTTATCCCTCTCCCGTGACGCTGACCTCCCAGAACGCCCTGTCAAATCCCCACCTAGACTCATCTACCAGTTAGTTGCTCACACAGGACTGCAACTTCAAGATAATGGGGCCGTCAGCTCCCCGTAGTCCCAGGCTAGCAGGATAGCCATAGGAACTGGCAGTGCTCCCTGTGAGGGGAGCACCCTCCGGCAGTTCAACAGAACTGATGTGGGCTGCAGGGGAACGGGAGCACTCTCTGGCGAGGATGCCATAGACTTGTGCTATTTCTAACCATTGTTCAATGTTTTCACGAATAAATGATTCTCAGTGAACTAGATGTCTCTGGTTAACTTCCAGAGTGCCGAAATGGTTGTTTTCTACAGTTTTATCTAGCTTTATAGTTACTTTTTTGTGGAGAGAATGAGTTGACCACCTAACTCCGTTATGCTGAAAACAAATGTCCCTTTTTGCAGACTCTCTGGTAGGCTGATGTCCATTTCTTGGTGATCGTATTTTGAGAAACATTGTCTGAAACCATGGTTGCCATTTAATGTGTATATGTTTATTTGTATGTATGCATATACACACATATGTGTAACATATATAAAATATATTTTGCAATACATTACACATGTAGAACATATGTAATATAATGCTCTTCATAGATGTAAATACCTATGCGTATACACACACACATATATATTCAGATCATTCATTTAACACCTTTTAAATCTAATTCTATCTGAAGTGCCAGTAGGAATTTTTTTTAAATATACACCTTACCTCCTGCCTCCATTCAAGGTTTTAATGCTGTATGGATGCATGAAACATTCTAGACATGAAACAATTAGAAAAAACACAGTGACAGTTCTAAATCGGGCTTTGGGTGCCAGCCCGAGGCTACATTATTTCCTAGCTCTAGAAAGGCATCATTCACATGATGCTCCATGGAAACGGTGCCCCCTGGAATTGTACCCTGGGTACCTTTCCCACACGTAATGTGCCATCTTGGTCAAATAGAAGACAGAGGTGATTCTTTAGATAATTTCTGTGGGCTTGACTTTTCTCCCTGTCTCTTCTAATACTGTAAGGTGAGTGAGTCATTCTCCATGTCCTGTCCCTTTGCTATGAAGGGAGCGTAACATCACCAGTTACCTTATAACATTGTTAGCAACCAGGCTCTGTAGTGATAAAATAATAGCATTCATGATCTTTGACATATATTTTACACCTTACTCGTGTTTGTGACACCAAGGAGCAAAAATGTATTAGGGATGATGTGGTTATCAGAAATAATGTTTTGAACACTCTCTCTTTGTCCAGCTTTAACAAAGCTTCTTTACCTGTAGGCTTCCGTCTCCTGAGCTCTCCTCCATGATCTCCTGCATAATCTAATACGGGTAATGCATCATGCATTTTTTTAGAAGGCAAAAAAAATACTCAGAAAGCACTTATGCTTTAATATATCTTTTAATCCCTCTTTCAGAACTGAACGGCTGGCTAAGGATATTATGAAAGACATCGGATACTGTGACATTATGATCCTGTGTGTGCTTAAAGGAGGTTACAAGTTCTGTGCAGATCTTGTAGAACACCTTAAGAACATCAGTCGAAATTCGGATAGATTTGTCTCTATGAAGGTTGATTTCATCAGACTAAAAAGTTACAGGGTAAGTCATTACTTTCATTTTCATTATATACTGTTTAGAATAAAGAATTTTCTAGAATGAAAGAATTTATAATCTAATAAAAATGAAGAATGTCATTTTTTAAATTTGCCAGAAACTGCAACCTAAAATTGAAATAATATCATTTGGCGGGTGGGTACCCTCTTTTATCACATATATGAAAAGACGTGTCAGGAGTGACTCATGCTTTCTTTTATGGTTATAAAGCTGAGTGGTTATTTCCTGATGACTAGCCTCACAAATGAGTGTGTTAACAATGAGTGTTAAGAAAGTCCAGTGTGCGCTGACTTGCTTCCAGTCTGGATGTCACCATTGGCCCTAGGGACCTGTGGGAGGGTGTCCTGCTCAGAGAAGACAGCCACTGGGGTGGCTGCAGTCACGGCCTGGGGGTGGAGAAGGGAAGTCTGTGCGACAATGAGTTACCAAGTGCAATGAGCCAAAATGAGCTTCCAACAGAAAGCCCCTCCACCAGTCCATACTGGGGCTTTCTTCGTCCGCACTGGATGGAACTGGGGGAAAGGTATCCTCCAAAGATGTCAACCCCTTGGTCTTCCCTCTCTATGATGTGACCTTCTCTGATGCTTTCAGATTCAATATATCATTAAAACTAGCCTACTATTGGGTGAGAAACTGTTGGAGTCAAAATCACAAAAGTATTTTCTGATTAAACTAGCTTGACACATTTTAATTCACTCCTCAAACTGATTTTCTATTGTTGTGTGACACAATAACCACAAACTTAGCGACTTATGCCAACACACATTTATCATCTCAGTTTCTCTAGGTCAGCTGTCCAGGCATGGGGTTCTCTGCTCAAGTGCCTTCCCGGGCTGAAATCAAGACGTTAGCCACGAGTAGGATTTCATCTGAGGTTTGCAGATGACTGACCTTTCCAAGATCACTCGTTGGCAGAAGATCACTAGTTATCGGCAGTATTCTATCTCTGCTTTCCTGCTGGAGAGCTTTAGGCTCCTATAGGCTGCCCTTGGGTCTTTGCCCCATGTCTCCCACCCCCATCACTGGGCAGTTCCCAGCACACAGAGCCTTTCCATTTAGTGAGGGCTAAAGTTGACTGGGGGCACTGGGGTAGCTAAGTCAGTTAAGGGTCCGACTCTTGATTTCGGCTCACATCATGATCTCAAGGTCATGAGTTCCAGCCCCGCAACGGGCTCCACACTCCTCTCAGTATCTGCTTCCTGCAGTTTACTAGTCTCACCCACACTCACGTGGAGGAGATTAAACCGGGTGTGTAGGCCAGGGAACAGATGGGCATGTGCCTTAGGGTTCTGCCTACCACTCTCTGTGATTCAGTTCCTTCAGTTCTTGAGCAGCTGGCAGATTATTTATCGTTTCTTGAGACACTCTGTATTCTCCTAATGACTTCTAAGCTCTTTTTTACAGACATCTTAACCTTAAATTGTTGGTTTCATCTTCTGGAAACCTGTTCTTTAGGTTCCTTTCATCCTAGATTAAGTCCCTGTGCTTCCATATAAGAAATTTTTTTCTCATTTACTTGGCTCTGATCCTTGTTGGATTTTTCCCTGGAAAACAGCTTTTTAAACTCTTTTTAAAAATTAAAGTCAGATGTGTTAAAGTATAATTTATATGCAGGAGAAATTATCGGCTTTAGTTTACAGTTTTGTAAGTTTTGACAGTTGCATACAGTCATATAAGTCACCATGATCAAGAAGATCTGGAACACTCCTCACCATAAAAAATACCCTTGTGTCCCTTTGTACTTTGCAGTCAACTCTTTCCTCAGCTCCTGGAAACAGCTGATACATTTTCCATCCCTAGAGTTTTGCTGTTTCCAGAATGTCATATAATGTAATCACAATCCATGTAGCCTTAGTATATCCGTAAATCTTAGCATAATTTATTTGAGATTCATTCATGTTGTTATGTATACCAGAACTTTATTTCTTATTGTCAAATATAGTTTTATTATATGGGTATATCACAGTTTTAAAATCATTTATTAGAGGCATTTGGGTGGACGACAAACATCCAACTGTCAGTTTTGGCTCAGTAGTGATTTCAGGGTCATGACATCGAGCCCTGTGATGGACTCTACCTTCAGCACAGAGTCTGCTTGTGATTCTCTCCCTCTACCCCTCCCCCTTCCCTCTCTCTCTCTCAAATAAATAAATAAATAAATCTTTGAAAAAAAAATATTCATTTGACAGAGAAACACAGCGAGAGAGGGAACACAAGCAGGGGGAGTGAGAGAGGGAGAAGCAGGCTTCCCACCGAGCAGGGAGCCCGATGTGGGGCTCAATCCCGGGACTCCAGGATCATGACCTGAGTATTTTAGCTGTTCTAGTTCTCCACCTTTCCATGTAATTTAAAAAAAAAAAAAAAAAAAAAAGGGATTTTATTTATTTATTTATTTATTTGAGATAGAGAGAGCTCAAGCAGGGAGGAGGGTCAGAGGGAGAGGAAGCAGACTCCCCATTGAACTGGGAGCCCTACATGGGGCCTGATCCCAGGACGTGGACATCATGACCTGAGCCAAAGGCAGACGCTTAACCATCGGTGTCACCCAGGTGCCCCAAAAAGGTGATTTTGTACAATCAACAACATGATTTTAAAATTTACATGGAAAGGGGCGCCTGGGTGGCTCAGTTCCTTAGGTATCTTTAGGTATCTGCCTTCGGATCCGGTCATAATCTTAGGTCATGATCTCTGTGGGGTTCCCAGCTCAGCGTGGAGCCTGCTTCTCCCTCTCCCTCTGCCCCTCCCACTGCTTGTGCTCTCTCTGTCTCTGTCTCTCTCTCAGATGAATAAATAAAATCTTTAAAAAAAAAAAAAAACCCACAAAAGCCTGTTAGAAATTTTACTGGGATTATTTTGAATCTACAGATCTGTTTGGGGAGAATTAACGTCTTAACACTCTTTAGTCTTCCAATCCATAAACAGGATATGTTTCTCAATTTTTTAGATCTTAGTTAATATCTCTGTTCATCTAATTTTCGAGAGTCAAATCTTAAACATCTTTGGTTATAGTTACACCCTAACTATTTAAAATGTTTTTGTCCTAGTGTGTTTGGTAAGTTTTTCTTTGAAATTCAATTTCCATTTGTTTACTGCTAGTATATAGAAATACTGCTCATTTTGTGTATTGAATATTATAACTTTTAAAATATTTCTGACTAGTTCTAACAGCTTTCTTGTAGAATTTCTTGTAATTTCTTCTGTGAACAGAGATAATTTTACTTTTTCCTTCCTAATTTGTGGACTTTTTATTTCTTTTTATTGCCTTAATGCACTGATTAGGACTGCCTGTACAATTCTGAATAGGAATGGTGAAGGAAAACATCCTTGCCTTGTTCTCAATCAGTATGATATTGACTATTGCATCCCCAATTTTTGATACTTTGTTTTCATTTTTGTTGAGTTCAAACTATTTTCTAATTTCCTTGGTAACTTCCTCTTTCACTCATGAATTATTTCTTGTTTAATTTACAAATATTTGGGGATTTTCCAGAGATAGTTCCGTAGGATTTCTAGTTTAATTCTTTTGCAATAACTATACTTTGTATGATTTCAATTCTTTTAAATTTGTTGAGGTTTATTTTATGACGCAGAATATGGTCCGTCTTGCTGAAACTAACAGCGTTGCAATCCAGGTCAGAGTAAGCAGTACTGCTCTCTCTTGTCCGTTTCTCTGGACATCTCTTTATTTGATCAGTGTTTTAACCCAGAGGCACACATTCTAACACTTACGTCATGTTAACTTGTATTTATGTGATACTAATTCAGAGCAAACATTTGCGTTTCTAAAACTCCAGTAGCATTGTGGGCGTTATTGCTTGCTGCATCTGGACAGTTATTTTCAAATCAACATATTTTTCCTGGGGACAGGGATGTGGGGGATTCCTGCCTAGTGTTCGGAAGAAGAAGGAAGGCACTGGTAGACTTCACATCTTCACCACCGTCATCCGTTCTCACACACTGCGTAGTTTTGCTTTCATCCACGCTTAAATCCTGTAAGACCCGAGGACAATTGCTGTGTCTCTTCTTTTCTTACAAACTGTTGTTCTTAATATCTGTCAACAAGATGACACAGATTATCTCCTGAGAAATGACCTCACATACAATGTCAAAGCCTACGTGCTCCATCAGAACAAGCTTTTCCCCTAACTAAATATCCTCAGAAATGGATGGAAAAGCCATATTCATAAAGTGAGGTGTGATATGAACTCTGCTCGTAGCACACAAGCTGTCTTCATCCAGACATGCATTAATTGCTGTGTCACGGTAGGCCTGAGCTGACCATCTCTTTACATACTTGAGTTCTTTCAACATTCCTGAGGGCAGAGATGTATTTTTTTAAAAAACCAAAAACTAATAAACAGCACCAAATAAGGGGAACAAAACCAGCTCATTTTCCTCTGAGGGTCTTCAGTGTTCCCACATGCCTCTAAACCTGTTCACAGGGAGCAGACATCTCGAAAATATCTCAGCAGAAATGGTGACCATGAAAGTTTTCTTTTTATTCCTCCAGAAGTTTCTGGAAGGAGAGCAGGACTCTGTACAGTATGGGTCTGATCGAAAGCGTTGTGTAGTTTTACTTCCTCTTAGCCTCTTGCTCTGTGATTCTTTATAGATTTCTTCATTGGGGCAGAAAAGTTGAAAGTCCAGTCTGCTCAGAGGCCATGTTTGTTCATAAGTCACTTGAGGGGCTCTTTTCCTAGGAGGGATCTCTTGCTGGATGTCCTCCACTATTTACTGAGGGACCTTCCTAAGGGTGGATAGTGCCAAACATCCCAGGTTCCAGTCAATTGGACTTGTCTTTGTTGTTATGAAACGGTATGAATTTACATGAATGATAGCAATCTAGCCAAAGATTATTTAGAAGTTAGGCTAATTTCTTGGAAGGCAGAACCCATATACTCCTGTCCTTTAATAAAAGGAGGGAACATTGGCAACCTTAATTCCTTAGCATTTCAAGTTTTTCTTCCTCCCTCCCTCCCTTTTTTCCTTTTGTCCTTCCTTATCTTTCCACCAATGTTCATTAAGTACTTGCTATATGAATCATTGTCTCATTTAATTCTGACTACAATCCTGCCAGATATCTCTCATCTCCTTTTTTTTTTTCAAGATTTTATTTATTTATTTGACAGAGAGAAACACAGCCAGAGAGGGAACACAAGCGAGGGGAGTGAGAGAGGAGAAGCAGGCTTCCCGCCAAGCAGGAAGCCTGATGTGGGGCTCGATCCCGAGTCTCCAGGATCATGACCTAAGCTGAAAGCAGTCACCTAACCAACTGAGCCTCCCAGGCGCCCCATCTCATCTCTTCTTTTAATGATGAAGAAAAGGAGGCTCAGAGAGGTTCATTAACTCACCTAATGTCACACAGCCAATAAATAGAAAAGATGGCATCAGAGCTCAGGCCCATCTCTCTCAAGTCTGTGCCCTTTGCCACATAATCCACATTTTGCACAAGCTTATCTAAGGTTTTTCACAAAAACCTTGTTGTTTCATGAGTTATGAATTGTTTGTCAACATTTATGAAGGAGTTAGTTATATTTTTCCTAAAATTTGTGTTAGATACATACTAAGTAATAT
Organism: Spilogale gracilis; assembly: GCA_004023965.1. Taxonomy (NCBI): domain Eukaryota; kingdom Metazoa; phylum Chordata; class Mammalia; order Carnivora; family Mephitidae; genus Spilogale; species Spilogale gracilis. Next base: position 24,614 of record PITA01017681.1, on the reverse strand, counting down.
ATACAGTTATTATCATTATGCAGTAATATGCCTTTAAGAAATTATGGCCTTGGGGTGTGTGGGCACCTGGGTGGTTCAGTTGGTTAAGTGTCCAACTCTTGATTTTGGTTCAGTTCATGCTTTTAGGTCATGTTGGGCTCAGCACTGAGCACGGAGCCTGCTTAAGATTCTCTCTCTCCCTCTCTCTCTGCCCCTCCATCCTGTTGCTCTCATGCTCTGTCTCTAAAAAAAAGAAAGAAGGAGAAGGAGAAGAAGAAGAAGGAGAAGGAGAAGAAGAAGAAAGAAAAGAAAGAAATGGTGGCTTTACTTGAGAAAATCTGGAAGTTGCATCAGAGAGAGAACTTATTACATGTATGACATCCCATATGTACGCAAGTGGCTGTAGTTTGTAGCTTTTCTTATAAGATAACAAAATTTGTGGAAGTATGCCATTTAACAAAGAATCAAATATCAATTATTTGTCATAATGATTTATTCACCTGTGAGGCCTGATCTTTCAGCAGATGTAATCCAAGGAAACACTATATCTTTAGATACCAGTATGTGACACATTTTAAAAACCTTTTCTTTTTCTCCGAGTAATATAGTCAAGTAGGTTAACAGACCAGACAGAGTTTGGTTGTGGGACTTTAATGGAACAGACAACTTGAAAATCCTCTTGCTACCAACACCTAAAATGCTAGGCAAAACATAATTGTTTAAAAATTCCAGTGCTTCCTGGAGCTCACAAGAAGGTACAGGGTATCCACGAAGCAGAAATGAAAAGTCTGAGAATCAGACCAAAGATGAGCTGGGGGCTAGGGGAGAGGAGCTGTTGCCTCAGCCTTGGATTTTCACACCCATGCAGAGACAGATGATAAAGCCGTGGACTGATATCAAATGGGAAGTTGACTGAGACCCTCCAGCAAAGCCAGGGCCCTCAAAGATGCATGCCCTTGGTGAAAAAAATCCACCCTTTAGTAATGGGAGACCCTAAGAAATTAGCTTGTCTTTTTTGGCGTGGGCCAGAGAGAGAAAGTAAATATCCCGTGGGAATTTTTACAGTTAAATCTATACCACATGAGCATTAAAGTTTTAATTTACCTGCATTGCCTGGGAAAGCCCAACCAGAGAATTTAATATTAAAATTGGACTCAGACCACAATATCTCCAAGGTGCTTGGTGGAAGGCAGCTGAAACCCTTTCTGGAGGGAGTACTCCACATAGGCTGGATTCTTTCAGATAAGCTGTACTTAAGCTGAATGCACGAACCCACAGCACAAAGGATGCCTGGAAAAAATCCACTGGGACAAGATCATCTGACAAAAGCAAATAGAAATAGGAACACAAATGATCCAAAAGAGGCTATAAAAGAATCATACTTAATATGACTAAAGACAGAAACGAAAGGATTTAAAGAAAAGGCAAGACAGCACGAGAAGAAAATAAATGAAAGCTTTTAGAAGTGAAGCAACAACATCTAGCAACAAAAAATAATGTGACTGAATGGATAAGACTGTAAGTCAGGTGAGAGGATAATTTTGATATGGATGTGAATTCATAGATGGATCTGAAAAAAGTTGCCAGAAGGTAGCTTGGATAGAGATGGAATCTAAGTGGGAGAAGTTAGGGGACATAAAAGAGTGAATGAAAAGGCCCAAAATATGTCACCTAGGAATTCCAGAAGGAAAGACTATTATTCCTTAGAGAGACTTCAGTAGAGGGAATTTTTGGTAAGATAGTGCCTAATCATATTCCAGAACTGATGAAGGGACATGACTCTTCAGATGTAGGAAGCGCAGTGAGACCACACCTAGCACGTCATCCTGAAACTGAAAAACAAAACACCAGAGTCAAAGAAAGATTGTGAAAGCAGCTGAGGAACAAAGAGAAACTGTCTCTAAAGGAGTCACCACTACAGGATCAACACACTTTTCAAAAGCCACAACAGAAATCAGAAGACATGGAGTACTATCATCAACATTCTGAGAGAAGGTAATTGTCCACCGTGATTTTCATTCCTTGTTAATCTTCAATTCAAGTGTCAGCGCTGGCTGGAGACGGGAGTAATCACATGCTGAAAGTTTCCCGGTAACAAACCCTGGCTGAAAGCACTTCTTAAAAGGTATATTTTACTGAGAAGGAAATTGAACCCAAATGAATAAATGTGATGTGAAGAAACTGATAAGCATGTAGGTAAATCAAAAGAGTTTTGACTGGGGCGTCTGGGTGGCTCAGTCAATTAAGCGTCTGCCTTCCGCTCAGGTCATGATCCCAGGGTCCTGGGTTCCAGCCCTGAAGAGGGCTCCCAGCTCAGCGGGGAGTCTGCTTCTCCCTCTCCTCCTCTCCCCTGCCTGTGATCTCTTTCTCTCATGTGCTCTTTCTCTCTCTCAAATAATAAATAATCATAAAAAAACAAAAAGCATTGGTTCTAAAAAGAAGTTTTGATTGGTTAGCATAATAATTGACAAAATAAAAATACTGATGATGACTCCTTTTGGTGGTAAAACAAACAGGATGGAACTAAAATGACAGTCCACATTCACTTGTAAATGACCAGAGTGAAAGCATTCTAAATATTTTGTGCATCATTTAGGGGAAGCCTAGAGATGTTGATGACTTGCAATCTTTAAGTTAGCTGTGCTTATTTAAAATTTAGGGAGAACCACTGAAAGAATAGGAATATTATGTATATCATGGATAACTTCCAGGAAGTGGAGAGGATGAAAAGGAATAAAGAAAACTGAAAACTTGATTGATGCAATAGTAGAGAGAAATGAGAAACAATTAGGTAACATTATACCTATTTTTCAGATGAGGAAACTGAGACCTGAAATGTTAAGTAACATGTCCAAGGTCAAACAGCTTGCAATCAAGTTTAACTCCAAGGCGCAAGATATATTGTCTCTCTAGAGATAGTGTTGATGTGTTGAGATGTAGTAGGCTAAGAATTTCACCAAAAAGAATCAACCTTAGAGGCACCTGGATGGCTCAGTTTGTTAAGTGTCCAACTCTTGATTTCAGCTCAGGTCATGATCTCAGGGTCCTGGGATTGAGCCCCACTTCAGGTTCTGTGCTCAGGGTGGAGTCCGCTTATCTCTCTCCTTCTGCTCCTCCCTGACTTGTGCTCTCTCTCTCTCTCTTTAAAATAAATAAATAAAATATTTTTAAAGAGATCAACTTTATTTTTTCCTGAGGTTTATTTTAACCCCTACCTAACTGGGTTAATCCAGCTCCTGTAATTGCTGGGGGAAAAAATGGCTATGTCTATAAATAGACAATTAACTGCATAGTTTTTAAAAAGTTTTATACATGATGTTAATAAACTATGAAGGAGTACCCTCCAAGAAAATGAATACTAAATGTTGACTCTTGGTTTTCCTGTAAATCATGGGAAACTCTGCTTTTCTTTTCATCTTTCTCCTTTACTTCATGGAGACTTTCCAGAAGATTTGAACATTCACTATACCTGCTTGCTCTCTGGATTCACTTAAAGCTGATGCTCTTGGGAAGCCAAGTCCAGTAGAACTGCCAAAGAGCCTTGAGCACCAAGCACCTACCAACTCCTGAGGGTGTAAAGTCTTGAATCAGGGAGAAACAGACATACTTCAGCTGCCTCTTGAGCCACCCAATTTAGTGTGTGGGTAAAACTCTGTTGGGATTGGAGTGGGAGAACTTTTGGAATATCTATTCTAAGAGGCTTAAGAGTAGAGAAACATAGGAAGATTTAAAAATTGGAGGGGAATATTGGTGGGTGCCAGCAAATGACTTTTCATACAGCTTTTTTGTATGTAGATATATTATTTGTCAAGCAATTTTTCTTCGTTGCCTCCAAAATATTGCCCTGATTTAAAGGTTCATTAATTTACATACCCAACCTGAAGCAAAAATGTAATACCCTGGCTTCGTTGTTTTCCATCAATTTGGATAGCTAACCTGTAAACAAAGTCTTCATCAAACGTTGAGATTGAAAAACTGAGAACTTTATTGTAGGCAGTCTGGAGTTTCCCAAGATCCTCCCCCTGTGCTGTTTCAATGCACACTGCTCTGTATTAATTAATAATTCCTGTGTGCTGGCAGGACCAACAGAAAGCTTTTTGGAGATAAAATACAGTCCTGAGATTCGCCATGCAGGCAAATGTGGCCCCTGGGGAAGCTGGCCTCTTCATTAAAGAGGCTTGTTCGAGCCAAGGGTTGGCCACAAACTTATTCCCAAGAGAAAAGAGAAAAACTAAAATATGGCTCTTCTCTTTTATTCCCAGAGTTCAGAACAGAAGGTTTAGGTCAGTCCTTTATTAGCCATGCTGGTAAGGAGTGGGGCTAGGGTAGCTAAACCACATTCAGCATTCTTAGTGTTAATGAGAATTTCTCACTTTTCCCTACAGCCGGCTTTTCACTGAACTTTCAGGACATTGTAATTACAGAGGCTTTAAGTTGAGAGAGGTACTCCACCTTTAGCAGAGTCCCATCTTGGGTTTGGGTTGAGGAAGAGGATTCCAGTTCAATTCTTTGGCAGTGAACAAGTGGAGAAGACAGGTCCCTAGTTCTCTGGGGGTGCTGGATGGGTCCAAGCTTGGTGTATATGTGTGTGTAGAGTATATATGAATATACATCATTTGTGTATATGTATATCTATATATCTTTTTAAGCAAAGAAAGGAGGAAAACTAAAGGAATAGGGAAGTCAAAGAAAATAAAGGAATAGAGAAGGAGATGTGAGAGACAAAAGAAATTCCAATATGTACCATATTTCATTAAACCTAAGACATCATAGATTGTACACCAATAGTTCATGTACCACTAAGAAAGGAAAAATGCTATAAATTAAGCCATGACATGCCATGAATTGTGTGATGCATCCTGAATTGGGGTATATTAAAATGTGAAAAAAATGTACCTCTTGGAATTGATGAATTGGTGGTCCTCCCTTTTTTTTTTTTTTTTTTTTTTTGCAATACCTCGTGTGATGCTTGATTAGCTGAAATGTAGCAGAAAACATTATCTTTACCTTTTGGTTTTTCTTATGTCTTGGGTCCTGTGATATTATTCCAATACCGTTTTGTGAATGGTGCGATACTTCTCTGCAACGGCATATTTTTTCCACCTAGTATCTGAAATATTTTTAATATCCTCAGATCATTTTTGCAGACTTCAAAGGGAGATTTATTTACTAGAGAATAAACCAGGAAGAGGCCTGGGTGGTTTGAATCCGTCCACTGAAATCCTTAAAATTAATCAAAAGCATTTATGAAAACCAGAGCATAATTTCTGCGTGACCTCTGGATAGAGGCGCTGGAACATCTGTCATGTTCATACATTTACTGAAACAAAGTGTTGACATTTTCTATTTTATTTTTGACCATTGGTTTCTTAAGATGTATTTACTACTGACTTTGCACATGCATGGATGAAGAAACTCAGAAGCAAAGATCTAGTCTGACCTTAAAAGAGGTAATTTAGACTTTGGACTGAGAAACAAACTGAGGGTCTTGGAGGGGAGAGGGTGGGCGGATGGGTGAGCCTGGTGGTGGGTACTGAGGGCACATATTGCATGGGGCACTGGGTGTGGGGCATAAACAATGAATCTTGGAACACTGAAAATAAATAAATTAATTAATTTTAAAAAAGAAGTAATTTAGCATTGCTCTAGGCAAGTTTACTTTGAGATTTCCAATTCTGTCAAGTAGAAGATATTAAGAAAATGAAACCAAAGCCCATTATGTAATAAGGTTAATGGTAGGTTTCCAGCAATATTTTTAGTCATTCCTTATGGTCTTTATTTCGTAAATAACTCCTCATTTTACTGGTATACATGCTTTGTGTTCAAATGTCATTTTCTGCAGTGATGTTTACTAGAATTTGTCTTATGAAAAGCAGACACTGAAAGGACAGATAAGAGAACAATGCAGAAGTAATTACTAAATTATAGAGGTAATCAGGTTTTCAGGTGACTCTGGGATAGAGCTGTGCTTAACTTGGCAAGTGTCACAGGCTGGGGTTGAATCCAGGAAAAGAAACAGACCCAGTGCGCAGTGGGCTGCACTGAGGAATGGGCTCTGCTGCCAGTGCGAGTTGAAGTCAAGTGCATAAGTCTAACAGGTAGTTGAAAAATGGGATGTAAAGACCACACCCTTTAGAGCCCCGCACACTAGGCTGATGGTGTCGCTGGCTTGTATTCTACTGTTGCTTCTACAATTAATAAAACCTACTATTCACAGAGCACTTATACACTATGACCATCTATTGTTTCAAGTCCTGTATAGGTATTAACTATTAAACCCTCACAAGACCCCTATGAAGTTGGCTCTACTGCTACCCCTTTGCACAGGTTAGGACATGGAGGCCGGAGAGGTTAGTTGGACCCCAAGGTCTGTCTAGCTCCTAAATTAGGACTATTAATCACAACACCACGGCTGCCTCTTGGAGCTGTGGGTGAGGAAAAGGACCCTAATGCCTAGGAGGCAGGTAGGCAGAAGGTAGCTCCCTAGTTCTTTAGGAGTACTGCATGAGTTCCCAGGAAGGGGCTTGGGTACAGCAAATAGGACAAGGTATAAATCCAGAACACACATTGGACACTGGACCTTGAGAACAAGGCAGAAGGCCAGAGCCAGCAGGAGAGGACTGAGTCATGAGGCATTAGGCTCCTATTGCCTGCCCAGCAGTTCCAGAGTTCCAGTCCATCTAAGGTTGGGTTTGTTCCTAGAGATTCACTGAGGTTGAGTCAGTAGGTGAAGCAGCCATGGGGGTCAAGTGACTTAGCTCTTAGGCATGAAGGCCACAGAACCTGTGAAGTAGGCAAGGCCTGGCCCAGCAGGTGTGCGATCTAGGAGTACTGATTGCATCAGATGTCTCAGGATTCCCACTGTATCGTATGTCCCTGCGTTTGTCCAATTTTTCTTTCCCGTACATTCTAGACCCAGGGAACTTAAACATACTATATAAGCATACTGTTAATCATTTTAATCTATTTGTACCTGACCTTTTCCAGAAAAGATGCAATGTGGTATTTTATTAATTATGTCCAGAGAGGGATACCTGGGTGGCTCAGTTGGTTAGGTGTCTGCCCCCTGCCCAGGTCATGATCCTGGAGTCCTGCATTGGGCTCCTTATTCATTCGGTAGCCTGCTTCTCCCTGTGCCTGCCACTCACCCTGCTTGTTCTCTGTCTCTCTGTTTCTGACAAATGAATAAATAAAATCTTTCAAAAAAATTATGTCAAGAGAATGTCTAATTCTCAGCACAAAAAAAATAATTACAGGCAGCAAAAATCCTTGCCCTAATTTTATTAGGTTGGATTACTTCTATCAATATTTTGTAACTGATGTAGGATATAAAATCTGGCATCAAGGTTGTAAAAGTTTTTATGAAATTACATATGCCATATATATTTTATAAAACACATGGAGTTTATATGCTAGGTAAGATACCAAGAAATAATTTGGATTTGGAGGAGAAAAAAATAGATGTAAGAAAATGACCTGGGGAAATATTTATGAGAAAACAATCTCTTTAAATATTTTTATGACAGTCATTTTGCTATAATACAGTTCAAATTTAATGTTTTTATTCTCTTTTTAGATTATAGTATGGACTACTTCCTGGCATGAATTCGCCTTTACTAAATGCAATATTATTAACAATTTACGTAATTTCAGCATATATGAAATGCTTGATATTTGCAGCTTTCAAGGACAAGAATTATTTAACTTTTTAAAAAAATTAATTTGGCATTCATTTGGAGGATAGTTGTGAAAATATTTCTTTTGTGTGTGGCTAACATTTTTTTCTCCTTGAGAACAGAAATGGGATCCAAACAGACATTGACAAATTAGAGAATAATGCACAAAAACAGGATGACTCTCAGTGAGTAAAAGGGCACAACAATACGTCAGGGACTCTGAAGCTCACGCCACAGATAGAAATGACTAGGCAAAAATGCCTCAGGAAGGGACTCAGCACTCCTGGTAGACCAGTAGTCTGTGATGAGTCAGCACCGCCTTTACTAAAAATGCTAATCAAATACAGTAGTGGGAAGCATTGGGAGTCATGTGACCCATAAAATCCCGGAATTACTCCTTCCTCTCTCATGAGCTTTTGGCTGAAGTACTGGCAGGGGCTTTGGTGCCCTCGTAACCTCTTGTCGGTGTTGCTGTAGAGCCTCTTCTAATCAGCAAAGACAAATGGAAAGGACACTCAGAAGCTGCCCCAACTAGAATTCTGGTAATTCTGGTAATTCTGATACGCTTCTGAAGTTCCTCTTGGCCTGTGTTTAAAAGATCTAAGAAGTGAAAATGTACAATGTTATCCTTCCTCCCCTTGTTAAGAAAATGTTTGAAGATGCAAATAGGGTTTACCCTTATTCCACTGATTTCTGAGCCCAGGTCACAGGAAGATATTAATTATGCCCATCCTCAATTCTTTAAATCACTTTTCACTGTTGTACCTATATCCTGGTTTTATTTCATTATTTAAAAGAAAATCCACTCCTTTTAATACAGATGAGTTGGGACCGGCAAAAAAAGGGTAACTTTCCATGTTTTCAGGTAGTGTTCTTGTAAGAATTAGAATTATTAGTAATTTTAGATGATTAATGAGCATATTTTTTTCTTGAAAACCATCATGTAATGTACCTCATTTCTTCTATTGGAAAAATTTAAACATATTTCAAATGGGTGGGTTCATGCAGACTTTTCCAAGGATGGTTTTCTTATCAGCAGCCTTGTTAGACTTATGTCTACATATAGAACACATACACTAGAATAAATTATCCCTAATATTATCTGTACAAGTTCTTAGATTAAGATCTCTTTCTATAGTAGTATGCATGAGTATTTTAAAAGTTGAGTTAGATTTGTCCAAACTAGTAATAGTAATGTTCATTAATGGACTGCTATAGCTACTATGTGAAAGTGCTATTTTAAGTGCTTCACAAATATTAATGCATTAATGCCAACCGTGACCTGATGAGTTAGGTAACTGATATTATCCCCATTTTCCATATTAGGAAAGTGAGTGACAGAGTCTGAGAAACTGTCTCAAGAGCACAGAGCTGGTTGAGGATGGGGCAGAAATGCAAAACCAGGCAGCCTGACTCAACAGCATGATGGCCTGACAACGTCTTCATGCTGCTTTCCAGAAGAACCTCATGACTGCAGTCACTTTGGCAAAGAACTCATTTCTCAGGGCTTTCCTTTCTTCTTTTGTGAAATGACAAGGTCAGCTTTCAAGATTGGTAGGGTCCTGGCATATTTGAATGGATATCTTTAAAATCTTTGAGTATCTGTATAGGAATGATAGATTGACTCCATGTTTGATTTGCATTTTCTACTAAAATGACATTAATATATTAATTATGTGTTATATTAGTTATATATGTATACTATATACATACATACATGTGAGTATATATATGAAACCTCAATTGACAAATTGAACGGGAGAGGCCCATAACAATGCCAAAGATAATGGACATAATATCATGGAGGTGCATAGGACCCAAGTGCCTGCAGGAGGACCCCAAAGAGCACCAAAGAGCAAGTCAAGCAGGGCCTTGAGAGACTGAGTCGTGTACAGCACTTAGTGAGCTGATGCACAGATCATTTCCTGGTCCCCTGACCTCACCTTCTTTGAAGTCAGGTGACTGCTCTCCTGCCCACCCAATCCACCCTTATCTCCCTTTTCCACTGTTGCAGGAAAGCAAAATTTAATTTTCCAAGAAAAAATGAACCAAAGAGGTGCCAAGATTGTGGATAACAAGTAAAACAGAGGCCTGGGGGGATTAAGCTAAGATTTCTGTATGAGATTCTGGGAACATCAGCCCCCTTCCTTAGCAGCCAAGCCCATTACCACTCCTCACCCCACCAATGAGGCACTGAGATTTGGAAGAGAATGCGCTTCTTTGAAGAAATTGAGTGGCCCTAAAGAAAAGACCTCCATGGATTGCATTTAGGAGTCTCTCACAGAAAAGTCCATCTCTCCCCAAAAGAATCCTCTAGTAAATTCATCTGTCATTACTCTCTGCCCTTTGGTGGACTCATAACTCTTTCCAATCAGTTTGTTTGATGTCACTCTTTTAAGTAGGAAAAGACAAACAAGAGGAACTGTCTCTAACTTGGATGAGAAAGACAACACAAAAATACAACAAAATAGAAGGGAACGTCAAGAAAATGGAGATTAAGCAGGGAACAGAAGAAAACTTCAAAATATTATGTTTAACGTTCCCTTGGAGACAAAATAAGATATGGTGTCTCTAAAGCAAGAACAAGACCCTGTAATAGAATAAGGGAAGATGAAAAAGAGAAGAAAAATTTCTTAGAGTTAAAAATATTTGCAGGGCAGCAGACACTCTTGCTTGCCTTATCCAAAAGATGCCCTTCCTCCCGCCTGCAACTCTTCTGTCTTCCGTGAAGAGGCTGCTCATGGCAGCTCGCTTTCTGAGCATCTCTTTCACTTAAGAAGTGGCCATTTGACACGGTAAAGCGAAGCCTGCAGCAAGTCTTCCCAGAGGGAATGGTTTGTTTCTCTAATGAGGAAATCTCTCTTTTTTTTTTTTTTTTAAGATTTTATTTATTTATTTGACAGAGAGAAACACAGCAAGAGGGGGAACACAAGCAGGGGGAGTGAGAGAGGGAGAAGCAGGCTTCCCACCGAGCAGGGAGTCTGATGCAGGACTCGATCCCGGGACTCTGGGATCATAACCCGAGACGAAAGCAGACGTTTAACAACTGAGCCACCCAGACGCTCCTCATAAAGATTGTGGCAGTCTTCTTGGGCTCACCAGAAGATAAGTGTGAGGATTCAGCTAATTACTGAGGATGGCAGAGAGGAAGGAGAGAGAAAGCCTGGGTCTACAATGACCCTCCGGAGTCGAGAAACTAACTCTGAGCTATAGGGCAATAAGATGACATGAAAATATGGCAACTGGGCCATAAGGAAAAGTCTAAATTTAAGTGGAAGAGACAGTCTTATCAGGAAATAGGAGATAACATTATTGGGGGTTCTATGAGCACAGAATTGCCATAGTGTGATCATTGAACAAATGGTTATGCTATGGGTCTGGCCCTGTTCTAGGTGCTAGGGATCCAGGAGTGAACAAAACAAATTCCTTGCCATTCTCGAGCTTACATTCTAGGTAAAACAGGAAATTTTTAAAAGTGAGGAAAAAACAAGAAAATACGAAATGTGTCAAATAGTGAAAAATACTATAGAGAAAAGTAAAACTGGGTGGGAGATATAGGATAGGTCTTGTGGGGTTGTGGGAAGAGTGGTTGGGGTTGTGGGAAAGGGGTTGTGGGAAGAGTGGTTGGAGAAGGTGGTCTATTACAAGGGAGTCATTTGACGCAAAGACTTGGAAGAAACAAGGGAGTAAATCGTCTGGACAGTGGAAGTAAATTCCAGCAAAGGAAGCAGCAAATGCAACAGCCTTAGGTGAAATTATGCTTTGTTTGGCTCATTTGAAGAACAAGGAGAATAAGAAGAAGGTAAGTGAGGGGAGATTAATAAGAGATGAGTTCAGAAGTAATGAGAGGTAAAATCGTGTAGAATCTGGCAAGCTATTGTAGGGACTTCTCCTTTGGCTCTTAATAAATGGGAAGACTTTGTTGGGTTATGAGTAGAGTGACCTGATCTTCCTTATGTTTTAAGGAAGTCTCTTGTGTTGAGAACAATATGAAGGGGGTTAAGATTGAAGCAGAGGGATGTTTGGAAGGCCCCTGCAGTAATCACAGGGAGAAATACTAATAGCTTGACCCAGAATGGTTATAGAGGAAGTAGCAAGGATTTAGATTCTGTACATGTTCTAAAAGTAAGCCAAAACCGTCAGCCAGATTTGCTGATGGATTTGACATTGCTTTTTCAAGAATGCCTCCAAGGTTTGGGGCCTGAACCGCAGTATGAACTGAGTTGCTATTTACTAAAATGAGGAAGGAAGTGAAAAGAGGGGATTTGGAAGGGGAAACCAGGACTTTGGTTTTGAACTTTTTTTCCCTTTGAGCATCCAAGATGAGCAGGAGAAGGGATATACCAGTCTGGAGTTTAGGGAAGAGGTTGAGGATAAAGGCATGAATTTGAAAGTAGTCAGTGTGTAGAAGGGATTTAAAGCTACTCTAGAGGGTGAGGTCACCCAGGGAGTCAGCCTAGATGGGGAAGACATCCAAGGGCCGAGCTCTGGGGCATCCCAGTATTTAGAAATGAGGAGGACAAGAAGAAACTAGCAAAGGAGTCTGAGGAAGAGCAGCCAGGGAATCAAGTTCTGGAATTCAAGTGAAGGGAAAGCTGATCAATCACCAAAGGCAGTTGATAGGTCACATGAGAAGACCAAAAATTGACCACCAAATTTAGCAAGACGGCACTCATTAGTGGCTTGACAAGGTATCTTTAGGAACAAAGAGAGGACAGGTTTGGCAAATGATGATCTGTCAGCAATAGCAGCTAATCTAGACACCCCCTAGGAAGTGGAAGGGGACACTGAAAATAGTTCCTTGTCTAGGAGGAAGGTGGAATTCTGACATTGCCTGTAGTAGGGATATGGTAGCCAAATGTGGGAAAAGATCTTTAAAAGGAAAACAAGAAGCTCTGATTTTACCATCTAAATTATGCCTTTTGCAACTTTTATTTATTTGGAATCATTGTAAAGGAAGCTAGATGACCCATTTCCCTATCTAAATGTCAGAGGTCTTTGAAAGGAATATGGAAGTTATAAAGCAGACGTTTAACAACTGAGCCACCCAGACGCTCCTCATAAATTTCCAAATAAAGATGTATCTGGTCCAAATTCCAGTATCGTAGGCTAATTTTTGATACCAAGTTACTGAACCTTTCTGAATCTTAGTGTTCTCATCTCTAAAATAAAGCTAAGCATGCCTATCTCATGAGAAGATTTTATGAGCACTAAATCAGATAACATATGGACGACTCAGTATAGAATCATCCAAACGGATAATTAGTAACAACTACAGTGATGATGATGATGGTGATGATTTCTATTACATTCTGGTTAGGCCTGAGACAAGAGGACGCCTGCTTTGATGTGGAAAAGATGAAGTATTTGTTGATATGAACCTACTTGAAAAATGGGTTGGCTATGCCTGCGGTTTTAACAAAATTCTTTGAAAGGCATTTATTATGACCTAGACCTTGTACACAGTGGAGCAGGGCTCAAGGCCATACTTTCTTGATGTATTCCAAAATAAATTTCACTGACTTCTCTTATACTCTACTCTTTAAAGTACATCATAGCATGTGTAAGGTTAAGATAATACCGCACCCCTGGGATATTGAGGGCAGAAAAGAGAACACCTTGCTGTCTAAGAATGTTACTAGGCCAAGAAGTACATCTTTGTGAGGCTCTAAGTGGCCCTAAGCTTACCTTAATCCTGTATTTCTCTTCTCACTCATGTATTTTTATTTCAGAACACTGTGTACACATGGGTGTTGGTTTTATTCTTACTGGTTCACAAAACAGAAAGCAGATAGAAATGCTTAAGAAATAATTTTGTGAAAGTACATGATGACTTCCTTTTTATTTTTGTAGTAATCCAAACCAAACTGGAATATTTCTAGTAGAAATAGTCACATTCCTCACACTTGAGTAAAATATTTGGAAATTTAGCGAATGGGTTCTGTGTCCTAAAACAATGTTTACTTGTAGCTGTTATTAATTTCATTTTCTTATTTAAATATGTAATTTTGAGTCCTGGTCCTATGATTTATTTTTTCTAGCTGACTTGACTGTGAAACTTTATGGCATTGAAGCACTTTAGCCAAGAGATTCATAGGGCAGTGTTAGTTTTAGATTTCAGTTTTGTATTACAGTTCATGGGCATTCAACATCAAAAAAAAAAAAAAAATCAAACAAAATGGACATTCCCAGAAGTCAAGTACAGACAATGCCCAGCTTAGGATTTTTTGACTTTATAGGTGTTGTGGAAGCAATATCTATTCACTAGAAGCTATGCTTTGAACTATGAATTTGAATCTTTTCCCAGGGCTAGTGACATACAGTCTGAACCTCTCTCGTGATGCTGGGTGCGAGAGAGCCACAGCCCAATGGTCAGCCTCTCGATTATGAGGGTGAACAACTGATATATTTATAACCATCTTGCACTCATACAACCACTCTAGTTTTTACTTTTTTTTTTTTTAAAGATTTTATTTATTTGACAGAGAGAAACACAGCCAGAGAGGGAACACAAGCAGGGGGAGTGAGAGAGGGAGAAGCAGGCTTCCTGCCGAGCAGGAACCCCGATGTGGGACTCGATCCCGGGTCTCCGGGACCATGACCTGAGCCGAAGGCAGTCGCTTAACCAACTGAGCCACCCAGGCGCCCCTAGTTTTTACTTTCAATACAGTATTCTGTAAAGTACATGAGATGCTCAACACTTTCTTATAAAATAGTCTCTATGTTAGATAATTTTGCCCAACCATCGGCTAATGTAATTGATCTGAGCACCTTTAAGGTAGAACAGGCTAAGCTATAGGTGATCGGTAGAGTAGGTGTATTCAATGCATTTTTGACTTAACAATATTTTCAATTTTTTAATGGGTTTATCAGTGCATGAGGGACTGACTCCCTCCCCAGAGGGAAAAGATAATTTCATTAGTTCCCAAATTAAAAAATCCTAACCCTGTTTAAAAACAACCATGGAAATCCTATCTCTTTACATGTGACTCAAAATAAGATTTGTTTATCTTGAATGTACAGCAGCTTTGTGTGTTTTGTGACATTCACTTACATGAGTTCTAGTCCCTATATTGGAGGTAAATAGATCCTAAAAATTGCTTTAGAACCATTGCCTGAGTTGCCCTTACTCTTCTTAACCTCTGACTGTAACTGAATGAAAATACATTCTAATAGGGGCATTGAAAACCATTTAGGCGAACTTGAAAGGGCCATATCTGGTAGACATGCCAATTCCTCAATACCCAAATTAGGTACAGTAAACCTAATTTGATTCTGATCTCTCTTTGTTGTGAAGGTCACAGTAGAATTTTAGTTAACAAGTTTCTGGGCATAAAGAATTGTCAGTTGCCATAAGTTAAGATATTTAGAGTCACAGAACAAGCATGTGAATGGTAACATCCAATAGAGAACTTTACTGTAATTAAAAATTACATAATTAATCATCTCATAAACCTAACATATACATATGAAGCTGCTTAAAGTGTCAAGTAAAAGGAACAAAAGGATTGCTTGACATTCCTTACAGCATTACATCCTCCCCTCTCTTAGCTAACCTAATTTTGAACCAACAGGAGGAAGTCAATTACGAGGTTATCTCTCAATGTAAAGTTATTGTACTAGATGACTCTGCCTTGGAAACTGGGCAGCCCTAGAAAAGTTAGTGTTTTCTCCTGAAAGTGGCTGGAATTTCAATGCCAAATGCTTTTAGGACCTCTAGATGCTGTACTTGAAATTCTTTATATTTGATTTACTGACAAGATTTTTTTCTACTGTATTGTCGTAGCTGATTTCAAAAAGCGAAAGTGGCATTTTCTCTGTGTTAATAACCATCTGTAGTTTTTAACCTGGTGAAAAGGTAAACTTTGAATGGAAAGGTGACATGTTGTGACGTATGGTTTAAAAGGATCACTCAGAATGCTGTTTAGAATGGAATGAAGGAGCAAGAGAGACCTGTTAAGAGGGCATCCCAGTGACCCAGGTGAGAGGTGACAGAGCCATGTGGTAGCAGTGGAGGTGATGAGAAGGAACAGATTCTGGATACGTTTTAATGTAGAGCCCAGAGGATTGGGTTGTGAAGCAAATGGGAATGAGGGATGTCAAGATTGACTCTAAGATGTGGGACTTAGTCACCAGTTAGAAGAAAATACTTATAAAACATATCTGATACAGGTCTTGTATCTAGCCATATAAAGAATTCTTCTAACTCATTCATAAGAAGACTCATAACCTGATTTTTACAAGTAGGCAAAACATTTCAATAGGCAGTGCACCAAAGAGATACTTGAATGGCAAATGAGAACATAGGAAGATTCTTAGCATCAGGGTTCATCAGGGAAATGCAAATCAAAACCACGGTGAGTTCCTACTTGATACCCGCTAGGATGCCCGTCATCAAACAACCAGATATTAACAAGTGTTAGAGAAGATGTTGAGAATTGGAACCCTCTTCAAATTTGGAGGGAAGGTGAAATCATATCACCACTTAGAGAAACTCTTTAGCAGTTTCTCATAAAGTTAAATATGGTTGACCATTAAACAAGGGGTTAGGGATACTGACCTCCCTTACAGTCAAAAACTGACATATAACTTTGGAACCAGAGAAGGGATCATCAAACCGGGGTCCATTCCTGAATAGACTATACTGCTCAGCAATGAAAAGGGTGGAACACCATGCAAAGAATGATGCATGCAGCAACATGGTGCCTTGCGAAGGCAGTATGCTAAGTAAAAGATCCAGACTCAAAAATCTACATACTGTATGATTCCATGTAAATAAAATTCTAGAGAAAAACCAGAACTATCAGAACCCAAAGCAGAGCAATGTTTGCCAGAGCCTGTGGACAGAGGCGAGAGAAACAACTCAAAGGACCACAAGGGAAGTTTCTGGGCTGACAAACATATTCTGTATCATGATCATAATGATGGAGACTTGACTCGAGACATTTGTTAAAACTCATTGAATTATATGCTCAAAATTGGTATATGTATATTAAACCTCAAAAGAGCTGATTTTTAAAAAATATTACCACTTTTCTTTTTGAGGTTAGCACATATTAATCATTTGGGATTCGAGAAATAAATGCACAGGTGTACACAGCATAAGCCCTCTTGAAAAATCGACTTCCCTCTATAGCCATCTGTCATCTCAGCTGTAAATTGGAGACCATAGCTCCTGATGTAGTGACTTTTTAAATCTGAAAAGTCAGGGGTAAGAATTGCTTCTGTAAATTGTGTTGAATTTTAATTGCATCGAGTTCGGATTTTATTTATTGGAAGCCGGTGGTGATTCATTTTGTAAAATATCCTTTTGTGGGAAAGTAAGTGGGCAGGAATTATTTTGTAGACTGGTATTTTGAAGACTAGGTTTTAGTAAAACTGGATGGATCTGTAATTATGTAATCCTGAGGCCGGCCAGTGGAGTGGGGGGTAATGCTTGCTCCCATATGGACGAGCAGAAATTCTGGGTTCTTAGGTGGCTCGCACTCAACAAACACTGATTACTGTATTCACTGCAATCATACACTGCATCTTCAGATATATTATCTAATCTCCCACAGCCCCTTGAAGTAGGTGTCATTATCCCCAATATGCCCACAATGAGATAAAAATCTATGAGCTGTTAGATGGCTTGCTCCCCGGTCACTCAGCTCGTAATTGGTAAACAAGAATTAAATCTCAAGTTTTCTGGTTTTATGCTTTTCCCTCAACCAAAGCTGCCTTCTTGCTTTAGTCCTTCAAATACTTGGAAGTTGTCAGGATAATAATTGGCCTTAACTATTGAATCCCCAGCCTCCACCATTATTCAGCATATTGGACAAATGTGTGCATCTTTTTTTTTTAAGATTTTATTTATTTATTTGACAGAGAGAGATCACAAGTAGGCAGAGAGGCAGGCAAAGAGAGAGGAGGAAGCAGGCTCCCTGCTGAGCAGAGAGCCCAACGCAGGCCTCGATCCCAGGACCCTGAGATCATAACCTGAGCCAAATGCAGAGGCTTTAACCCACCGAGCCACCCAGGTGCCCAAATGTGTGCATCTTACTAGAATATATATCTGCATAGAAACCCAGCCATGTCAGTAATGTCTGGTCATGGGCACTGAGAAGGAATCCGGTGCTGCTAATTTAGCCCTTCCCCTAATTTCACTGAGGAGCTAAGTGCTTCATAGACTTGATAGGAGGCGAGATGAAACAAAGTGGCATTTTTCAATATAGAGGGTAAAATATGGAATGAAAACATTTTGAAATCTAAAATTAATGCCAGGTGCAGCATATTAGTCTTCCACTATTAGAAGAAAGGGACCCTTTTCCCCATATACAAAGCTGACAAATTATGAAGAAATACATGCAATATTTTAAAATTCATCCACTTAAGTGATTTGCTGAAAGCCAGCCCATCAATGATTGTGCTAGATCCTGCAAACTGAGGAAAGCATTACACAATCGTACACAATCTCTGTCCTTAAGTGGACCCACAGCTTAGTAAGGGAAACAGATGTTCCCACAAATGAGTGCTCAACAGTGAGATAATGGGTAATGGATACTTTACTATAACAAAAAGGGAACCTGCACCCTAGTTACTTACTGAAAGTCCTGCAATCTCTTTGGCCAATCTTTGTGGTAGATCTTAACATATGGGGGAGTTTAGATACCCTGTTTAAGGCTCATCATCCCAGGAGCGGAGTTTATGTTTAAAAATGCCTGCTCCTTTTCCTGCATACTCACCCCAGCCAGAGATGTTCTGGTTTTCTCAAAGGATCTGGACTCCAAGGGACTATTTAGAAGAGGGGTTAATTCTAAGTGTTCATCCCCTACCTCCACACCTCACCTCAATTACCAGGGCCAGAGTGAAACTAGGTCTAGATCTAGTGAGGTGCCCAGTAGCACACGGAAAGCTCCAGCATTCAAGCCCTTTCTAGCCTCTTCAAGCCCTGGCTTGTCAGCAGTGGTCCATGGGGGAAAGGGGGACAATTTGTCACTTGGTAGTATATTTCTTCCTGCCTCAGATTGTGAAAAAACATCAAAATGTGTAAAGAAACATTGTTCGGGCTTTTGAAACACTGCCTTGAAATACAATGGGATGGTCTTCCAGTTCTTTATCTGATGAAAGCTAGGAGGTGTGTTCAGTTAAATGCAATTCAAAAATGTACTAAGGGTCTTCTATGCCTCAGTGATGGTGATCGAAGCGTGTGATGTAGCCCTGGGCCTCAGGGGCCTTTGCTGCAGATCAAGCAATAGTCAGTGAAACTACTCTAAAAGGCCCTATTCAATTCACTTTAAAGGTCTTGGACCAAATCCTAGAAAGCAATGCTGCCCTCAAGTAAAATTTTCCCACATTTAACGTTCAAAATACTTGGTTGCTAGAAAACTCTGTAAAGAAATTTTACTGAAAATCAAACTCTTAGGGCAAAGGTTATGACATTTTGTTGCCTGACTCCAGAAAGAAATAGTCTTTTATTCCATGTCCTCTATTTATACTGGGTTAGAATACTTCACTTTGAAATGCATTTGCATGTAGTTTTAAAATGAAAGAGGATGGATGGCAAGAAAAAGAAAGAAGACAACTGCTCTAAATATTTTTTTATTGTTAGACATTTTATTTGAAAAAATATAACTTTGTGGTGTTGGTGGAGCTTCACAGGATTTTCAGAACCCAAGGGAATATAGTAACTCCAAAAATGATTATGTTACTATTTTCAAAGACTCCCCCCACCCAAAGAATTTGCCCAAAAGTGATTGAAGTCAGACAGTTTTATCCTGTGGAAATTCTAACTTCTACAACTCACTATAAGTCTCCGTTTCCTGGATCATTTTCCATTTTTATACTTATCTACACTATTGTTTTTCTTTCTTTTTTTTTTCTTTTTGGAGTGGGGGAGGGGCAGAGAGAGAAGGAGAGAGAGAGAATCTTAAGCAGGTTCTGCACCCAGTGCAGAGCCCGACATGGGGCTCCATCTCAGGACCTTGAGATCATGACCTGAGCCGAAATCAAGAGTTAGATGCTTAACTGACTGAGCCCCCTCCCCCAGGCACCCTACACTATCCCATTTTTCTGAAGTGTTTTCATGTGACTTTTATATTTAGGAGATAAGACATAAGCTGCTTTATATCCACAATGGATATAATTAAAGCATATCCATATGCTTATATTCCATAGACTTCCATTTAAAGAAAGGTAAACCAGCTGCAAAATCAGGAAGAGGACCCAGATCTCCCAACACATCCATTTCCCTTTCCCATGATCCCATGCCTTTCAGAACCAGAGCCTGTGGAAAGGACCTCATTCATGGGAGCAAGCAGCCAGCAGCCCTCAAGCCAGCTTTCAAGAGCAGCTGAGGAGAACATCTTACACGTGAGCCTTGTGGCCACAGTTGCTCCCATGAAATGAGGTCTTGTAGCAATCCTGCTTTTATTTCCCTAATAAGTAAAAATGTTCCAGTTCACTGGCCTCTTAGCAGAAATGCCAAGGATATTTAAAAAAAAAAAAATTAAAGACAGACTTTTGTGTGCCTTCTGTGTGATCTGTATTCTGACCATTTACCAAAGAAGATACTATTCTCTTTGTTCCACATGGTAAGACCCATTCATTCATTCATTCATTCATTCATACGAGTCGTTTGTTCCAAGTTTCAGTGTAGTCCATCTTCATCTAGCAATGAGTGTGTGTGCGTGTTATGGAAGTATTTATATTTGCATACTTTTGTAATCCTTAATCTTCATATTCTGTATCTTTAGATCTCAGGAGGGGTGGTCCCGAGAGGACCGGGCAGTCACAGTATAGTTAGAACTGTATTGAGGAGTATATACAAAGCATGGGAGCAGAGGGAAGGGAGGGCAGGCTCCGTCAGCTGGATCATGATAAGGACGGGGCCTCTCCCTACAGACAGCAGGAGAGGGGGAGTTGGAAGCTGAGAAAGAATCTACAAGTGCACGGGGAAAGGTGGAATCCTGATTTGGCATGGATGGAGGACCACGTGCATGGGCCATGATAGGAAGCTGAGCAGCAGAGATGGGCCTGATCTACATCTGGACTTGACCTTAACCCTGCCATCTGGAGGATGGGAAAATGTTGGAAGATTTTAAACAGGGAAGTGATACACTCAGCTGTGACACAGAAAGTCATTCTGAGGGTGATGTGGAGCATGAGCGTGGAAGAGACTAGGAATAGGGAGGCTAGTTAGGAGGCTCTTGCCATAGTCCAGTCAAGACAGGAAGAGACTCTGAAGTAGGGCAGAAGGGGAGTAGCAGAAAGAGCAGGCTTGGTTTGAGACTTTGTGGAAGTATTTTGAAGGCAGTTGGGCAAATAACTGAATCTTTTTGAGCCTCAGTTTCTAACCTGTGAGGTCAAATAATAACAATTACTTTGAAAAATTATATCAGGTAAGATGAGATCACCACAGCACCACCAATGAGCCCTTCCTCTTTCTACTTCCCATGCCAGTCATACGGGCCTCCTGGTGTTTCCTGGATACTCACACTCAGAGCCACCCCGCCCACTGCTCCCCCTGCCCGGATGCTTCTTAAATGTCACCTCATCAGAGATATTATTCTGACTGCCCTATCTAAAGTAGTGTCCCCCGCACCCTTCATTCCCCTTATCCTGCTTTATTTTTTGATAGAACTTACCACTGCAGATATATTATTTATGTATTTATGTGTGTACATAATCGCTGTCTTTGTTCACTGAAATGTGAGGCCTATAAGAGTAGATACTTGTTTGTTCACTAGTGTCCCCAGAACCTAGAAGGGTTTCTAGCATATAGTGGTTGGGATATTGTGATTTATAATAAGAAATACACATTTGGTTTTCATCCACTTCCTGGCACAAAGCTCCTAAAACCCTTGGAATTTCCTGTGATGAGAGTGATAAAAGTGTCTTTTATTGTTAATGAGTGACTTTGGGAAAGCACTTAAGCATGGGGGCTGGTTGCCAATGGAGCTCACCTTGTGATGATAAGGTTGGAAATTTCAGTCCCACCCAACCTCTAACCACCATATCCTGACCTTCTAGGAGGGGGAGAGGGACGGGAGATTGCATTCAATCACTGATGGCCAATGGTTTAATCAATCGTGCCTATGTAATGAAGCCTTCCAAAACAACCAAAAGGCTAAGCTTCTGAGAATGTCCAAGTTGGTGAGCCAGAACGCATCCATGTGTTGCCATGCTAAGCCCCAGACTCCACCGGGACACAAGTTCCTATGTTCAGGGACTCACCCTATGCATGTCTTCATCTGGCTGTTGATTCTTATCTTTTGTAACAGACCAGTAATCAAGTGAGTAAACTGGTCTTCTTAGTGCTATGAGCCATTCTGGAAAATTAATTGAACACAATTAATTTATATATAACCCAATTAATTAATTTATAGATCAGAGAGTTTACTCTCTCTACTCTCTTACTCTCTTTACTCTCTTTACTCTTGCTCTTACAGATGGTTAGAGCACAAGTAATGACCCGAACTTGCAGTTGGCATCTGGAATGAAGGATAGTCTTGTAGGACTGAGCCCTCAACCTGTGGAATCTGATATCGTGTCCAGGTAGACAGCATCAGAGTTAAGTTGAAGTGTAGTACACGCAACAGGTGTCAGAGAATTGCTTGGTGTGGGGAAACAAACCACACCTTAGAACTGGTGTCAGCATACTACAAATATTTTGAATGAATGAACAATGAATATAAAGTGTCAGATACCTGAATCTTGTCACTTTTTCTATCTATGCTTCCATCTTTCTATCCATCCACCCACCCATCTCTCTGATCAAAGTAGTCATGATAGTACTATTAGGACAAATAATCATAACTCATTGAATATTTACTACTCAGACACCATGTAAGTGATTTACATGGACTTTCTCATTTAATTCTTAAAAGGATAAATGAGGGCCACTTGTGTGGCTCAGGCAATTAGGCATCAGACTCCTGGTTTTTGGTTCAGGTCATGAAATCAGGGCCATGAGACTGAGCACTGCTTGGGATTCTCTGTTTCCTGTCCCTTGCCCCTCTCCCCAAAAAATCAAAAACAGAATGAAACAAATATGAAATAGATAATACTGTCCAGTTCCTCTAGGTGGTTAAATTAATAGATAACAATGAATATGGTTGATAAAAGGAAAAGAAGAGAATTCTATGACTTGGCTTCTGGCTTAAAAATCTGATGGATAATATATCCACAGTGAGACACAGGGGGAAGAAACCATTCAGCAGAAAAGACTACAGGCACTTTTGTACAGACTGACTTTGAAGGGCCCATGGAACACCTTTGTGGAGATTTCCAATAGAATGTTAGGAATATGAACTTTGGTAATATGAAGATACTTTAGCAAGAGGCAAAAATAAAACAGGGAGTCCTTAGTATATGGGTGGAAGTTGAGACTATGGAAGACATGCCTGCAGAATTCAAACATGGGTTGAAAGTGGGGGATAAGATTTTGGATACTCTCTATGTAATAAGAGGTGGGGTGAGGAAAAGGAGCCACACTTCCCCAGTAGGGTAGGGAAAGGAACAAATAAGAGTAGGCTCTGTAAAACATTTTTTAGTCTTCTTCTCAGACTTGCTAAGCTTTTCCTTTATAAAATGAAAGAGAAAGACTTCTTTTTAAATTTTTTTCCCTTAAAAACAATAGTCCCCATTTACCAGGGGAGATTACATTCCAAGCCCCCTTGGATGTCTAAAACCATGGAGAATACCGAACCCTATGTAACCCTATTTTTTCCTATACAGATATACCTGTGAATTTGGCACAGTAAGAGACTAAAAACAGTAACAAAATAAAACAATTATAATATATATGGCAATGAAAGTTATAGGAAAGTAGTCTCGTTCAAAAAATCTCATTGTGCTATATTCACCCTTCTTCTTGTGATGATGAGAGATGATAAAATGCCTGCATGAGGAGGTGAGGTGAAGTGAGTGATATAGGGTGACGTAGCCTAAAGCTAGGCTTCTGTTAGATCAGACATAGGATCATCTGCTTCCAGACTGTGGCTGACTGTGGCTAACTGGAACTGCAGAAAACAAAACTGCAGCTCTCGGGGGACTACTGTATCATAGGGTGACTATATTAAAATATAAGCTCCTTGACGACTGGGATTGTGTTTATTAGTTGCTTCCTAAGGTGCACATCTTTTAACAGTGCTTTATTGTGGGGCGCCTGGGTGGTGCAGTCAGTTGAAGAATCGGACTCTTGGTTTTGGCTCAGGTCTGGTTCTTAGCATTGTGAGATTGATCCCTGCATCAGGCTCTGCACTCAGCACCAAGTCTACTCGAGATTCTTTCTTCCTCTCCCTCGGCCCCTCCCATTTGTGCTCTTTCTGTCTCTCTCTAAAATAAATAAATATTTTTTAAAAGAATGTTTGATTAAAGTTCAACTATATATCAAAAAGTGTTAAGTCGTAAGTGATCAGCTTAATGAATTTTTCACCAAATGAATATGAATGCACTCATGTAATTATTACTAGATAACCACAAATAGAACGTCCCCAACTGTTTGCTTTGTTAGTTTTCTGCTTAAATGGAATGCTCAGCAAGTAACGAGTTAGTCTATGAAGATGGCCCAATCATCTTTTCTCACAACAGTCTCTATACCTTGTTATTCTGTTCATAGTGGTGAATTTGTGCTGAATAATCCATTCAGTCTTTTAGGGTCTAAGGAGAATAGCAGGTATTTGTTGAAAGAATAAATGAATGAGTATTGAAGCAACCAATTATGGCAAAGCACCTAGACAATAAAGAAAGAAATCTAATTGTAATCTTGTTAGACTACATCTTTTTTTTTTTTTTTAGATTTTTTTTTTTATTGTTACTAAATTTTTTTTTCCAGTGTTTCAAGATTCATTCCCCATTCCCCACACCCAGTGCTCCCCGCTTTAGGTGTCCCCAGTACCCACCACCAGGCTCTCCCATCCCTCCACCCCCCTCCCTCCAAGTCCCTCAGTTTGTTTCTGTGTTCAAAATCTCTGTTGT